>PQXP01000020.1:0-62686 GCA_002973495.1 Apiotrichum akiyoshidainum
AAATGCCAGCAAGTGCCCCCCTGCACCTCTCACGGCGAGCTCCACTCGCTTCTGCGCCAGCTGCCGTACATGTCATACCTCAGATCCGAAGATCCGTGATCTGCTCTCTCTGTGCCCTGTCGCCTCCTGCTCCCTGCCTGCTGCTTCTGCCTCTGCGCTGCGCTGCGCTGCGCTGCGTAGCGTTCGTCAATCTCTCAATCTGTAAATGACCCGAAACCCAACGCCAGGCGTCGGCGGCGGGCCGAAACCAAATGAGACGAGGAATGGCAGCTGATGCTGATGCGGCAGGGTCGCGCGCGCGAATCAGTAATCGCCAGCAGCCAGCAGCTCGTGCCGCATCAGCATCAGCTGCCCGCAGGAGCGCGTGCGGAGTATCCTCTCGTACCAAATCGTGCAGCAAGGGCGCCGCACGGCATTCGTAGGCGGGCGCGCGGGCGGGCGTCAGCCATCTTCGCCGTAGCCGCCGGAAGGCGAGGACGGGCTGAGGGTCTGCGGGACTGGAATGGGAATGGGATGGGAGTGGACGAGTGGCGGCAGCGCGTGCTGGCGCAGGTGCCGAGGCCGACCAGACCGGACGGGGGGCGGGCGGGCGCTGCCCCGGGCCGCGGAGTGTCTGGGCCGTGCACTGCCAGCTGCCAGTCCAGCGTCGTGTGCTGCCTGCAGACGCCGCAGCGGCCTGCGGCCATTGCTTCATGCGCGTGTGTACCGCGACCAGGCTCGTTTTCTGCCGGGCCATTTCTACCCCTCCCGCCCGCTGTCGCTCATGGGACGCGGGACGTGGGACGCGTGCAGTGAAAAGCTGCTCGGCCAAGCCGGCGCGCAACTCGCCAGAGTCCCAGGGCTGCGTGCGGTATTGGCAGGGCGAGGGGATGGTGCCCGCCAGGGAGTCGAGTGGTGGGCCTGCCTGCCAAATTTTAGTGCGCTCGAGAGTACAGATTACAGATTACAGATTCAGATGCAGCCGGAGATTCGTGGCTGCGCGCAGGGCCGCCACTTTGGAGCCCGCCAGGGGAGACTGGTGATTAGTGATGGTGATAGCATTAGTGATTTGGTGATATCGGGGCATGGCCGCGCGGCAGTGGCCGGGTCGCTGGCTGCTGGCTGGCTAGGCGGTCAGGACCACTCAGGATGCGTGCGGCTTTGGCTTTGACCCTTTGCTTTCTTTGGCTCTTTGGCTTTCGGTGCTGGCATCCATCTGTAAGGATACTGCTCGACCCTCCTAAAAAGAGGTAACCAAAAAAAGTTTTCGTTTTCGTCTGGGCGTGTGCGTGCTTCCGGCGGTGAGATTACAGATTACAGATAACGAGTGGCGCGACTTGGCTGCTGCTGCCGGCTGCTCTGAGAATCTGAGGGTGAAGGTTTGCAGGTTCACCGACGAGCTCGAAGGGCTCAGAGGGTGTCAGGGGTAAATGCGCCCAGGCGGCGATTCCCCGCCGCTGCTTTGTCAACAATGTCAACAACAATGAGATGGACACTGCGATCAGCGCCAGAATCACCAACAGATGCCAGTAGCTAGAGACAAGACGCTTTCACCAGATGCCGCTGCCCCAGCCTGAATATGATCTGCATACCTCTTTTCATACCGCTCTCTACACTGACGCTGCCGTCCTATTCACGAGCACACGTCCTAGCTTGGGTGGGGGTGGGGGTGGGGGTGGTGGAGAAGGCGCCAGCTATCCCCGGTGCTGGCGCGACCTCTCCTCGACTGTCAAAGTCGGGAAACAAACGATACAATGGGGATGTAATGATGTGTATGTGGCAGACTACGTTTAGAGGTTTGCAGAGACCGAGGTGACCGGCCAGGTGTACGCGTCCTCCGCTCCACGCTTGTAGCCGTAGCGGGCCGAGAAGGCCGACGAGCTGGGGGGAGCGCGGGCGCCGTAGGGGTAGTCCTCGGGCTTGGGCTTGTCGTTGTCGATCCAGTGGAGGATCGGGGTGAAGATCTTCCACGCAACGTCGAGCTCGTCGTCACGGACAAAGTGCGAGCGGTCGCCCTTGAACGCGTCGAGAATGAGCGCCTCGTACGCCTGGGGAATCTCGACGTCGGTGAAGCGGTCCTTGTAGCTCATGTCGAGCTCAACGGGGACAGCCTTGGTGACGAGACCAGGGAGCTTGTTGTTGAGCTTGAGGTAGACGGCCTCGTCGGGCTGGATACGGAGAACAAGCTCGTTGCGCTCAATGTCCGAGAAGATGCCCGACGTGACGTCCTTGAACTGAACACGGATCTCGACCTTGGCCTCGTTGAGAGCCTTGCCGGCCTTCATAATGAAGGGAACGCCCTCCCAGCGGGGGTTGTTGATCCAGAGGGTGAGGGCGGCAAAGGTGGGGCAGGTCGAGCCCTTGGGGACGGTCTCATCGTCGAGGTAGCCGGGCTTGCCGTTGGCAGCGACGTACTGGCCGAGAAGCACATCCTCCTTCTTGATGGGGGGAATCGAGCGGAGGACCTTGACCTGCGGGGTTAGTCACTGCAACCGGCTCAAGATCCGTAAGGGCAAGATCCGTGCTCACCTTCTCGTCACGAATGTCCTCGGCAGCAAAGGTAACAGGGCGTTCCATGGCAAGGACCGAGAGGGCCTGGAGAAGGTCTGAGCGTTAGCCGAAATTTCTACATGACAGGGCCAGGAGACTTACGGTTCTGGCAGACATCGCGGATGATTCCAAACTCGTCAAAGTAGCCGCCGCGGCCCTCGGTGCCGAAGGGCTCCTTGAAAGTGATCTGGACGTTGGAGACCGAGTTCTTGTTGAGGGTCTGGTCGAGGACGACGTTGCCGAAACGGAGGACAAGAAGGTTCTTGACCATCTCCTTGCCGAGGTAGTGGTCGATGCGGTAGGTCTCCTCCTCGGACCACTCCGACTTGAGGGCGGACATGAGCTCGCGGCACGTCTCGAGGTCCTTGCCGAAGGGCTTCTCGACAATGAGACGGTTTCCGCCCTCGTCCGAGTAGTTGTTCTTGCGGAGACCGGCAGCAACAGGGATGAAGACGGAAGGAGGGAGGGCCAGGTAGAAGAGACGGTTGCGCTTGAAGCCCTCGGGGCGGTTGGCCTCGATGGAACGGAGGTGCTTCTCGAGCTCCTGGTAGCCAGAGTCCTCGTCGTAGGGGCCGTGGACATACGAGACAATGTCGATGAAAGCCTTGACGGCCTTGTCAAACTCGGCACGCTTGGCCTCGTCCTTGGGGGGCTTGAGGTACGAAGTGGCACGCTTGTGGAACTCGTCCTGGTCCATCTTGGTGCGGGCGTAGCCGACGACGTGAATGTCCTTGGGGAGGTGGCCCTGGCGGTAGAGAGTGAAGAGGGCGGGGAACGTCTTCTTCTTGGCGAGATCGCCAGAGGCGCCGCAGACGACAACGACGGCCTCGCCGATAAAGGCATCACCCAATGCCTCCATCGAGGGGATGGAACCACGCTTAGCACGCGACATGGCTTCTGCTGATGCTAATTGATCTTTGCGGGTCAGCTTGGGGTCATAGCGCGGGTGTGCGAAGAACGGCGCCATGGCGACCGTGGCCTGGGTGATGGTTTTGAAAGGGGGGGTGGTAGCCCGCGAGCGGACCGCGGAGGTGAACGAGGTGTGGTTGTGAAGAGCAGACAGAGTGGAGGCATCTCTGAAAATGTGCTCGCAGTGGGTGTGGGTGGGTGGTAGAGTTGGAGAGGGCAGGGACCGAGTACTCACCTAGAGGTTCAGGGAATGGCCGTGCGGGGTTTGGGATAATATGCGTGGTGTATGCGTGGTAGGGTGGATATGTGGGCGGTGGGTGTGGTGGTGGTGGGTGGATGGATGGAAGAGAGAGCGAGAGAGAGAGTGAGAGATGATAAAGAGATGTGGATGGTCGTGTTGTGGGAGATGGGGCGAGTAGTAGTGGTGGTGGTGGTCGTTGTGGTGGTGTGGTGGTGGTGATGGGTGGGGATGGATGGGGCAATCGGTTCGGGTAATGAATGCACGAGGTACAACCCAAGCCAGGTGTGGTGGGAGTGGTCGTAATGACAAGGCAAAGGCAAAGGGCGGAACGGGCGGGTCAACGGGCCGACGTCGTCGTCAGCATCTGCTTCCGCTTTCCTTTCTACCTGGGTTTACCGTCCAGGCTGATTGATTCATGATGATGAATCACCAGCCAGGAGGGCAATGACGCCCATTTCTTGAGACTCACACGCTGTAGTAGTAGTAGTTAGATGCTCTCTCTGGTCAATGCAATGGAGTCCTTTTGGTCCACTGCTTTCGGCGGATGAGATGTTTAGATTGCTCTCGCTGTGAGCTAGCTGTACGGGTCTCTGGCTGGTGGTGCTGGTGGGCGGATGGGTCGCTGGATGAAAGCTGGAGGGGGGCAAGAAAGGAGGATGGGAATCCGGGGGATGTGAGAGAGAGAGAAAGAGAGAGAGAGAGAGAGAAATGCGGGGGAGTGCTGTTTCTTTTCTCGCTGATGGTGGTGGTGGTGGTGGTGGTGGTGGTGGTGGTGGTGGGTTTGTATCGGCCGAGAGGGAGTATGTGAGTCGACGACGACAAAGACGGAGAAGAAAAGAAAGAGATGGACTGGAGATAGACTGTACCCCGTTACCGCCCAGCCTAATTGTTTTGTGGGGGGGGGGGAATAGCCGACCCCCCCTTTGGTATGTGTGTGCTGCACGCTTGATCATTAGCAGCAGCAGCAGCAGCAGCAGCAGCAGCAGGCGGGCATGTCGACACCGCCGCCGCTCTCATTATCCCTTGCGCTCGTCATCATTCCCAAGCGGACTCTAGACATCCGATCTCACAACATCCAGTCGTCTCCCCTCCGGTCTCCTCTCTGCCCCCCCCCATCACAACCTCTCTTTGTCATTTCTTTGTCATTGCGGAGCTCCCTCGGCCCGGCCCTCACCACCACCACCACCAGGGCTATCACAACTGCCGCCCATGCCGTCGTTGCCAGCAAAGCACTCACTGCACTCACTGCGGGGTCTCTTTCCAGTCACGTCATATGACTCATTGCCCCGCTCTCGCTCGACTGTCCGAATTACTTTGGTTCTCTCTCTCTCTCTCTCTCTCTCTCTCTCTCTCACTCAGCCTATACACCGGCTGAGATCTCGCTGTGTAAGCACTCCCAGTGTGTGCAGTGGTTGTGGGTGGGTGCACAGACCCGGCTGAACATTCTGTCATGTAGATGCATCTCACATACATTGAATGTCCAATGTTCCAGCGGCTCACTACTGGATCCACGGTCCTGCATACTGACTGCCCGCAGTGACAGCGTGGACTGGGCGTGCCCCACCACAGCCCCGTGGCCCGGCCAGCCAGTGACGCGCCGCGCCCAGCTCGCCCAGCCAGCCAGCCAGCACTGGACGGACCCCCGGCCCACGGTCGGGCGTTCGGGCCAGCCGGCCGGACCCGCGCCGGCACCAGCCTCATTCCAGCCAGACAGCGTATTCCGCGTCTGTACCCGTCCCGTACATGGCAAATGTCATGCCGGCGCGCCTATGCAGCAACAGCATGAGCCGTGGGGCTGTGAGCTGTAAGACAACTCGCTCTATCTGATACATCATGGCGGGCCTGGTGGGCTTGCTTGGCACTAGATATCTCGGGCGGGCGATTTCCGCCCGCGGGATGCTCGTCTATCACTGCCCATACATCATCGTCTATCTGGCACACGGCTGGATATCTCTTCTCTTTTACGCTTACTTGCTTGCGCATATCATATCGCCAGGAGCCCACACGCAAGCGCGCGCTCACATGCACAGAACATGTGGGCGGCCGCCGTACCTGTATACTGACATGTGCCCGCGACAGCGACATGTCCGGTCGGTCGGGGTTGCGAGCCATCGGGAATTAGATGGCTCATGCCATAGGCCTTGTGCTGCCTGCCTTGGCCTCACGGTGCCGCCGCGTCCATCTCGCCGCCCCTTGTCCCGTTTGATGTTCTTCTTCTTCTTCTTCTTCTGCCTCATCGTCGGTTCGTTCTTCTTTTGATCGTCCTGTTCTCGCGGCGTCGTTCTCTCGCCGTCATTCTTCTTCCGGCGTCCGCCACGGCGCGCCCTAGACGCACTGGTACTGGGACCTGCACTGGGGCTGGCGCCGGTGCCAGCGGCAGCGGCAGCGCCGGCATGTTCTGGAACGAGTCGTGCACGAGACAGATCTGGGAAGCTGGAACGGGACGGGACTTGCCCAAACGCAGAACATTCGACACCCGGCGCACAGAACATGGACGACCAGCCCCACCCACCCGAGGGCCAGCTACCCGAGAACAGAACAGAGCAGCGAACAGAACACGGAATCGAGAATCGAGAACCGAGAACACAGACAGAACGCAGAACGCAGGACACAGAACGCAGGACACAGGACACAGGGCACTGAAAAGAGGGAGAGAGCAGCAAGTAGACAGCGAGAGAACACACGCGGCGGTACAGAGAACGAGAACACCGGGCACAGGCAGCGACATGCGCGAGGCGCTATGGCAGGACGCGGTACGCTGTCGCGCCGCCCGCTAGCCCGGCCCGCGACTGCTGCTGCTGCAGGTTCCGAGTGTCGAGCTCCGGGAACACAGTGTGACAGTGGCGCTGGGAGCGCGCGGCGGACTGCGCGCGGCGCGCCCTGGCGCAGGCCCAGCATCCAGCATCAGGCAGCGGCTGCCTGTGTGCGGGAATGCAGGAGCACATGAGCTCGGCCGGCAGCCCGCAGCCGTGCTGCGCTGCGCTGGCACCGAGCGCCCTGCGCGATCTCGGATCCGTTCAGACGCTGGGTGGCATCAGCAGGTCGGCCCCCGCGCTGGCGCTGGTGCCGGCGGGCTGCAGCTCGCTGGAGCCAGGAGCAGCGGGCACTAGCCGTGCGCCGAGGGGTGGGCTGCGGGGCCGTTGCAGTTGCAGTTGCGTCTCAGCTGCAGTGACATGACGCCAGCGACGCGGCGCGGCACGGCGCGGCACGGCGCGGCACGGACGCGCCCCCAGCGACGCGGGGGCAGTGACAGTGGCGGCAGACGACCCCCCTCGTGCCTGCCGACCAGGGGCCTCAGCAGCCTGCGCTAGACGCATCCAGACCGCGCTGCCAGATCAGCTGGTAGCTGGCAGCTGGGCATGTGCTGCTCGTGCTGTGCGCGGGCGCGGATCCGTGCAGCCTGCGCCGCACGCCCGCGCACACCCAGATACCGCATCAGGCTGTCCTTGTCCGTGTCCACGCTGGCACTGCCACGTGCAGTGCTGGCCAGAGGGCCAGAGGGCCAGAGGGCCGGCGCCACGGGGTCAAGGGGGATGAGGGGACGAATGCTGTTGCGCTGTGGTCCAGCCGCGCGAGCCGCGGCGGCACCGTCCCGCGCCCGCCACGACTCAGTGGCCTCGTCTCGCGTCCCGCGCCTCGCGTCTGGTGTGCCGTGCCATGTGCCAGCTACGACTGGCAGCTGGCAGCTGGCAGCTGGCGGCCTGCTCGGCGCAGCCTGCCCGTGATTGCCGAACATGCCGCAGTGCGAGTCGAGGCGAACCACCGGCCACTGGACGGCAGCGACATGTGCGTTCGCCGCAGCCAGACGCGCACTCGCACGTATGTACGTACGGCAGACGGCAGGCGTATATTCGGCACGAGGCATGGGCGGACGCCCGGAACGGAGGTCGACTGCTGGCTGCAGACGCGTTCGAGGGGGAGGCGAGGTACCGGAGGAGCGAGTCCAACGGGCAGCGCAGGCAGAGGCCGGGGACCGAGGGCCGCGGACGGACAGAGGGAGGAGGGGGGCGCGGAAAGAGACGGGCAAAAGGTACGAGGGACGCCCGCCCCCCTTGCCTCGGAGCGCCATGCCGGAGGCGGTTGTGGCGGCGTAGGTGTGCGGCCCTGGCGTTGGCGGCGGCGGCGGCGGCGGCGTTCCTCCTCGTCCGCGCCCGGCGCGCGTCGTTTCCTCATGCGACATACCGGCTCGCCGGGATGGACAGGCGCACAGAGGACAGGACAACTGCTTGACCTACTGGCTGGTGGCTAGCAGCCCGCGGCGGCACCACAGGAGGCCTGCCGCTGGGCGGGTGGAGCAGCCATATCCATACGCCCCACGCCCATGCCCGGCCCAGATCTCGGCCCAGTGAACTTTCGTCAGCCAGACAGACCAGTCCGCTTGCGGTACTGTTTGTTGCACACCTGCACCTGCACTGCTGTACGTGCCATGGGCATGTGCCGGGTGGACGATCCGATCTGCGGGCGCCGCTCCGATGCTAGCTCACACATGATACGCGGTGGGTGTGCGACACGGCGACAGTGCAGCGAACGGCTGCAGTGGCGGCCTGAGTCAGTCGTAGGGAGCACAGATGGCAGCGTGGTGCTGAGCTCGCTAACGCGTCTATTACGCGCCGCGTAGCACAAGTGTCTCGGCTCGCAACTCGCCGACTCCGCTGCCTCTGCGAGCGGCGTCCCTCCCGGCGTCTACTGTCTCCTGTCTGCAGTCTTCTGTCTGCTGTTCGGTGTTCAGTCCGGTGGTGGGGACGCGACGCGACGCGATACGATGCGATCGCGATCAGATATCCCACCAAATGATGCGACACACCCTGCAAGTCGTGCATGCTCATCGTCATGGTCATCCTCACGCCCACCTGAGATCGAATCGGACGGTGACGCGCTACCACTCGCCTGCGGTTTCCTGTTTTCCCGTTACTGTTTCCTATCGCTGTTCCTGCTACCTGTCTCCTATTGCCCGCCCGGTTCCTGCTACCACCACTCGGCTGTTTCCTGTCGCGAGCGTCCTGTTCCTGTTCCCGTCCTCGACTTTGTCCGGCGCCAGCATGCAGCAGCCACTAGTCGTAGCTCTGCTGGCATGCCGGCACGTGTGGCGACTTTGCTCGCTGGCGTTCCTGTCCGCCACGCCCGTGATGCGCCTATCCCCCGACCTCCCAGTCCTATCTCGGCGCCACCCGTGTGGGCATCGGACGGACGCTGCTGTGCGGGAGTAGACGGGTATATCTAGACACAGCTGCAGCTCCTCTGCCTCCTCCGTAGAGTACGGCCGCAGCCCTGGTTACTAGTACCCTCCGACCCTCTTGTCCTTGGTCCACTCCTTGTGCTCTCACTCCGTTTCTCTCGCTGCACTGTTTCTCCGTCGCCCGCCAGCCATCCCCCGTGCCTCCATCGCCGTCCTCCAGTCCACTGCGTCCTGGCCGGGGGGCTGACATTGCGAGATCGGGACTGAAGAACACTGAAATGGTATCAAGAAATCCCCCTCTCCGACAGCCGACCGAGACCCACCCTCCGCCGCCCCTGGCTCATGTACCCTGCCTGCTAAACTTTGCGACTTTCCATTTCTGGCTGCCCATTCTCAGCAGCTGGCTGCTGCACTTCCTGCCCCGCCCCGGAGCTGCTGCTGCTGCTGGCGGCAGGTTTGCTGCCAGCCATTCGTATTCCGTAGTCGTGGTCTGTGTGCGTGTCAGTTAGTCGCGCCTCACTCATGCCCGAGATGCGCGTCGCGAGTCATCAGTGCGGGGTCGGGGGTGGTCATGTCGCTCTTGACGCGACACGACGAGTGAGCGAGCGAGCAGTGGTTGTGAAATCAATCTCTGCCAATTCCAAAGCGCGGATGAGGCATGCGCCGATTACAATCCGCGCCGACCACATGCTCCAGACCAACCACCAAAGCGCGCCAAGCCAAATCAACCTGCCAGCTAGCCCGCCGGCCAGCGCCCACAGAGCCAGCCAGAGGAGCACGTCCACAGTGACGTCTCTTACCACTACCACTACCACTACCACTACCACTACCACTACCACTACCACTACATTGCCCATCGCATTGACACCCTCTCGCCCCAGCCCCATCTCCTATCCCCGGCCCTCGCTCCCCGGACACAAACGATCCGTGCATGGCGCCAGGTTTCATGTTCAAAGGTAAACCCAGAAATTGCGAGACCTAAGGAATGAGAAGGGCCCTGCAGCCGCCGCCGCCGCCGCCGCCTCTCGGTTTTCCTAGTCTGGTCCCCTTGGAGAGCCAGTCGGCCCGCCGCCTGCAGACGGGCGAGCTGTATACGCCCCCCGCCGAGCGCCCGAGCCTGAAGCGACCCTCGCTTGCAGCCGCAAGCACAGGCTCCGGATACTCACTCCAAACTCAAGACTGGCCGCAAGCGCCCGCCTGCCGTGCCAGCCGCCAGCCGCCGCCGCCAGCCGCCCCAGCCGCGAGGCCAGCCGGGTTTCGAAAGTCGGGGGGGGGGGACAGGAATCCCTTCAACCCCTTACCCCCTCATACCGCAACCCTCATGGCTCACCCACTGGCCGCATGGTGTCGGTCGTGCCCATGTCGGGCAGCTTGCAGTTTGCGGCGTGCAGTGGGCTGTGCGTATGTATGCCGCCTGCTTGGCGCCTCGGCGCACTCGGCGCCTGCCCTGTCTGCCTGCCTACCTGCCTGCCAGCCGCCCGAGATCGGTATGTCTGTCGTACGTACAATCGTGTCATTGAAGCGAGGAGAGACTATTCGGTCTCTGCAACTTTTTCACCTTTCTCTTCTGCTGCTGGTGGGTCAGGAGCGAGTAGGATCACGATTAGGCCAGGCGGCGTCGAGGACACTGTCCAGTTACCCCAGCTCCCCAGGTTAACAGGCTGTTGCTTCCCCCCCGGAAGCCCTGGAGTAGCAGGCCACATGCCACAGTCGTGTGTGTCATGCACGCACTGCATGATGCGCGTCCAGCAACAATGCCACAACAGCCAAAGACGCGCGAGATTGGACGCCGCAGTTCCCTGGCCGAGAGAGCCGGCTGGGCCGAGCTGCTCTGATGCATGCCTCGGTGTGCTCTGCTCTGCCCTGCCCTGCTTTGCTGGATACCGCTCGGACCTCTGGCCGCCTGGACGCCAGCTCCCCAGCACCAGCGCCATCTGCCTGCGCCAGGCCAGCGCCATGCGGGCCTAGTGGTCGCCAACGCGCACGGAGCTCAGAGGACGAGCAGGAACAGCCGGCAGGCAGCAGCAGGCAGCAGCAGGCAGCAGGCAGATACCCCGCAACGCCAAACGAGCATGCGCCACCAAGTCTCAGGTTTACCTGGCCGGTGCAAACGCACTCTGGCCTGGCTGGGAGCAGCAGGAGCAGGGCAGGCGCATGACCAGCCGTCAATGTCATCAGTCAACGGCCCCCACTTTTGCCAAAGACTCGCCGACGACGACACCGACAACGACAACGACGATCCCCCCTTGGTGCTGCTCGCCAACCTCCTCCTCCTCCTCCTCCACCCGACCACCGACTGCAACCATCTCATCTTACGTTCCATCCCATCTCGATCCTCCTCGCCCTCGTCCTCCCTCTCCCCCTCCCCCTTCGGCTCCTCCACCGTGTGGCCAGCCGTGAACGTGCCGGCAACCACACCCGTCCTCGCGGCCTCACCACATTGCTCCTCCCTCCTCTCCCTTACCCACTCGCTCTCTCTCCGCCTTGTTCCCCTCCGATCACTCTGGCTCGCACTCCGCTACCAGTACCACCCACACACTGCAACACCCACACCCCCAAGCTCCGTCTGCCATTTCCCATTCACTCCATCGCCAACCATTACACTTTCCTGCTGCCTTGTCAATCCCAGCCAGCCAACAGCTCTCTGACTTGCACATCACCTACACGCATTGCATCGACTACGGCTCTGTTTCCTATCTCTCCATCGCCCTCCCCCTCCACATTGTTCCCCCTCGCCGCCGCCGCTTCTTGCTTCTTTCCCAATCCCGCCCAACTCGATCACACTCTCTTGTATCGCTAACTCTCTTTCGCCACCACCCGCTACGACCCATTCAGACTCTATTCTTGCTTGCTCTACTTCCCCCCTCGTCCACCGATGACTGCATCAACCTGGTCATACGAGGCTAATGTCGAGTTTCACATGGCCACCGCGGCCGTTACGGTGACCCCGGCGCCCGTCCCCCCACTCAACAAGCGGAGCAAGTCCCAAGAGTCGGGTATCGATATCGTGCGTCTCCAACAGCTTCAGGCAGCCAAGCACTGGCCAGAGTCACAGATCCACTCCACCCCTGGACACCTGGAACCAAGGACAAGGACTGACACGCGCAGCCAGGAGGTAAGGGCAAGTCCCACCCCTTCCCATCCCCGATATCACCGCCAGGCTCCCCGAACATTGCCTTTTCCCCCGACAGCGTTGACAACATCAACATTCCTCGCCGCGGAAACTCTACACCACCCCGCGCCCGCCTGCGCCCTCCGATTCAGAGCAGCGCGTCTTACACCTTGGGCTCGCCCGACCACACCGTCAAGAGCAGCAGTACGTGCACGCAACCCCAGCGCACTACGCGCGAGCGCTTCCCCCCGGGGAACGTGCAACGGCCGTTTTCTTTCTTTTTTCGTTACAGAAACAAAAGAGCCGCATAGCGTGGGGCCCTGCACACACAATCGCTGACCTCGCTTAGATGTTTCCGCCGACTTCGGACCGAAAAGCACCTCGTCCACAGCAGGTGGTGGCGGCGGATCGGTTTGGACAACACCAACAGCCCTTTCAGGCCCAGAACGCCGTCTCGCCACAAGGTGGTGCACAGGTCGCCTCACCATCATGCTTTCGGGCAAGGGTGGCAAGGACGGCGGGGAGATGCGCGTCTTCCGTGTGTCAACGTCGCACAATAACTGTGTGGTGCGTCCCAGTGACAGATTACAAGAATCCAGATGACTGACTCTTGCAGCAACAGCGGCTATCCTTCTCGCACGTCATCCCTCCAGTCGACAGTGAAAAAGGATGGGGCATCGCCGACGTGCAGTTCATGCACCCTTCGATCACCACCCGGAAACACAGTCTATCGTTGCGGTTGATCCTGCCTCGGCATAACCAGACCGGTACCGCCACCCCGGCGCCACAACCGTCGCCACCCGTCCCCTCCATTCCGCGAGAGCTGTCGCGCACAATGCAGGAAAAGGCCGCCCTCGGCTCCTCCCCGCCGACATCATTCCTGGGTACACCCGCCGGGACGGCCCGCAAGCGTCAGCCGAGCGAAACGCGCTTCACCTTTTCGAGTATCCTCCCGACGCGTAGCAGATCCCGGAGCAAAACCGTCTCCATGACCGCCGTCGACACTCTGCTGCCCAGCCCCATGGCGCCAAACGACCCCGCGCGCTCACCAGTGGATCACGGGCTCTTCCGGACAAAGTCCCGCCCACAGTCTGGCGCGTCCTCGACCTTTGGCGACGCGGACATGCCCGAAGTTCCCCAGCTGCCGCAGCCGCCGAGGCAGGAGCGCGAGACCTTCCTCTGGCTCTCGTTCAAGTCCAAACGCGAACGCGACGAGTGGTACACCATTTTCCGTGCCCTCGCAAAACTCTCCCTCGAGAATGGCCGCGAGGCACGTCCCCATCGTCGCTTGAAAGTTGGTGTCCTCGATCTTGCCGAGACCAGCACAACAAACCTCCAGCCGTGGACGAGACGCTACGGCGACGGCTCAAGCACGCAGCCTGATGATGCCTTGTCCGCGGGAAGCATCTCCTCGGAAGGCATTAGGAACGGCTCGGCCAAACTTGCGCTCTCGCCCAAGGTCAACCGCACATCGGAGATGGAGATCCGCAGTCGTCAGGTGGCTCGCCCAGGTTGGTCTTGGCGCGAGCGTATCCGTGTGGAGTTGCTGCTCGACAACATGCTCGTCGCCCGCACCGCTTGGACAAAGGCCCATGAGCAGGGTGGCACCCCTTTCTGGGGCGAAAGCTTCCACCTCCACGACGTCCGCCCGTTCTCCTCCTGCACGCTCCACCTCCTCAAGCACCGCAACGACAAGTCGCCAATCCTCTTCGGCAAGGTCGATCTCCCGTTGGTATCCACCTTTGGCAAGATTGAGGACGAGCGCTACCCCGTCCGCTCGCTCAGCGGAAACGTCATCGGCGAGATCCGTCTCGCCGTGCACTTCCAGGAGATTGACATTATCCCCATCAGAGAATACGACTTTTTGGTGAGTTTGAGCAGAGCCGACCTTTGCAACTGACAGCAGGGACTCGCACACTCGGACCAGAGTTCCAAGTTCCTCTACGTCATGGGCGGCCGCGGTGTCTTGGAGGGCACCACCGAGCACATTTGCCGTATCGCGCTGTGTGAGGGTGTGCTGATGAAGCGCACTATGGACACGTGCACTGTCGAGGCATCGTCCGGTATGTATGGAACCCACATCCCTTTCGTGAGAATCCCCGTTGATGCTGATACAAGGTCTTGTAGCTGGCAGTACTCTTTTCCGCAGCACAACACCTTTGTCCAAAACCATGGAGGTCCTCCTTCGTATGATGTGCTCCGAGTTCCTTGAGGCGTCTCTTCTCCCGACGATCCAAAAAGTCCTCAAGGAAGGTATCGAGTTTTCCTTGTTTTACAATTATTCGGGTAGTAACAGTAAGAGTGCGCCAATCAACTACGCGGCTGTCCCCAAGATGATGGAGCTGCTCGAGATGACCTGGACGAACATGTATGGTGAGTAGGAGTGTTGAAGAGCTACGCTAACAGCAGCCAACCGACACTTGTTCCCGAAGTATGTCAAGGAAGGTGTGTCGACCCCGCTGACCCCAGCTTTATCCGCCACATTCTCTCGCACCTCTTCAAGAAGGTCCGCGAGCACCACGACGACGGAAACGAGCTCCTCCGTTACAAGGCCGTTTCCTCGTTTGTTTTCGTGCGTACCTGGTCGCAATGTTCTGCTTACCCACCAGTTACGTCTTATCGGCCCGGCCCTCATGAGCCCCCACTTGTTCAACCTGGCTGATTGTGAGTTCCTGTTGAGTACAAGTCGACTAACTCCCAAGGCCTACTCCCTGCGGGCTATCAAAAGACTTTGACTCTTATTGCCAAGGTCCTGCACCAGCTCGCATTCTTCTCGGACCGTGAGCTCATGCGGCACCAGGAATTGGCCCTGTTCAAGCCGTTTATCACGAGCAACGTCGAGGCCATGATCGACTACCTCATCTTCCTTGTAGTGAGTAACAACTATTGGTCGAGGTCCCCGCCTGACATCAGACACCATCTGGTCCTTGGGAGAACGAGAGGGTGTCGCCGCAGGTCCAGGCGCTTGTGGCGGAACGCAAGGAGTTTCTCCCCGTCTTCCAAGGCGAGTCGATCCCGCACATGACTATCGCCGGCGCTATCGACCTCGGTGCCGACTGGGCCATCTGCACAGAGACTTGGTACGAGAAGCGCCAGCACCCTGGCTTCAAGCTCGCTGTCGGCACGTCAAGCACCGACGGCATCGAGGACATTGTGGCGCGCTACGACGTACACCTCGACAATATTCACAACCTCACCTTCCCTCCTGTTGAGGAACCGATGTCTATTGTGACTGAGCGCACCATTACGCCATGCCCCTCGCGCCCGAGCCTCAACTTTTCAGTGTCCACATCGGATACGAACAACAGCAGCGACGAGTCGCACCACAACATTATTGTGCCAGTGCGTAGGCTGTTCAGCCACTCGTCGCCGGACCAGAAGGGTTCCGACTCGCCCGGAGCGCCATCTGTCCCGTCGCCTCTGCAGAAGGCAACTACTCCCAGTGACGAGGCCTCGCACGAGGCGGATATCGATATTCGTATCGAAGAGCGTTCTTCGTTCATCACCCCCGAGCCGATGGACGACATTGGAGAACTCGAACCTGAGCCGCAGCCTGACGTGGCGAGCAGTGGCGCGAGCGCCCTTAGCGGCACAAACAGCGCCACCACGGACCCTTTCGTCGAAGAGGCAGTGATCCAGACTGTGCAGTACGGCCCCAAGGTCAACCCGACGGTCAACCTTGATGTCACGCCACGCCGCCGCGCATCGGTGGCGAGTAATCACACTCCCCGCGCGTTCCCCTTTCCTCCGGACACCCCTATCGGGCTCCAGCGCCGCGGCAGTGTACCCCCGCCTCTCCCGACCGTGCCCCTCCCTGCGCACCCAAGCGCTGTTGAGACTATCACTCCACCGACCGAGGGTTCGAGCGGAGGCAGGATGACTCTCAAGAGCATCCGCCGTAAGCGCCGCCCCACACTCCCCCACCTCTTCCTGGGTCTTGGCAAGAGCAACGACGTGCCGCCCCCACTGCCGCCGATGCCGCTGGACCATTAAGTGTGGGATAGAGACAACAAGGGGAGGGAGACGGGACGGGAGAGAGAATGAGGAGAGAGGAGGAGAGCAACGAAGAGGAGGAGAAGACGAGTGCGACAGGAACGCAGTAGTCGCAAGTCATGCCCTCACCCGGCGCGCGACTTGAAAGTCAATCGGATCGGAAAGACCTTACCATTCTTGCCCCCGCTCTGTAAACCAACCATATACACGAAACCGGCTACGACGAGAGATTGACGAGAACGCAAGCCTCCATAGATTGACACGAACCCCCACTATCTTATCACTACTACCCACCATCACTACCCACATCTAGTATCCACCACCACCACCATACCACCACTACCATCACCATCACCGCCACCTACTATTTAGATACTTTTCATTTTCTTTACTCTACACGACGTTTGACACGATCTTACACCATCACCGGATAATGTTTCGCGCGTACCCGCAAGGGAGCGCTGCCCCTTTCTTTGGTCCTCTCAGCCTTTCTTTGGTCCTCTCAGCCTCCAGCCCATTAGCACCGTCTGCCTTTGTTCTTCTTCTGCCCGTTCCTTTCTGTTTTGTTTTCCATTAGCCACACCCCCACATCAACAGTTATACCAACCAAGGCCTCCCGCCGGCCAACAGCCCCTCCTTTACACTCTGCACCTACACCCCCACGCGCCGTTCCATTTTATTTGTGAATGCCCGTGTTATACATACAATCACTATAGTACTGATGCCACCACGTTGAAGCCATCATACCAAGCAGGGAGTCCAAGTCTATTGATGCGGGCGCGCGGCGGGGAGGCGGGAGAGCGTAGTCTGGTCCCCGGCCGCACATGGTAGCCCTTTTGCCGTTTGCTGTCGCAGAAACGCGTGCGGTAACGTGTAGCCAGTGTGGCAGAGCCTGGCAAGCTCGCTAGCAACCAGCCGCCAAACCACGAGCCATGCCGAGCCAAACCAGTAGCACACAGCAGCAGCTTACGCCATGGCCCTGTTGACGTTGCTGTAGCCGATACCGACGCACGAGACGAGGACCTCGCCGGTGCCGCCGGTGGCTACTGTGGGGGCCTCGTCCTCGTCGCCCTCTCCGGCTGCGGCCTTGGGGGCCGGGGTGATCTTGAACTTGACGCCGAAGAAGGTCATGAGGTCGCGGAGGAACTGGACGCTGCGGCGTTAGCTTGGTGCGATCCGACAGCCGAGAATGCCGCCGCGAGACATGATGCAGATCCAGCGACTCGGCAACGTGCTGGTACTTACGTGTGCGCAGTGAGGTCGCCAAAGAGACACTTTCCGACGTCCTCCTTGCCGAGGACCATGAGGAGGAGGACGAGCCACTGGTGCTTGCCGTCGACGCAGCCGCCATGTGTGATCTCCTCGAGGAGGACGCGGGCGGCGTGCGCGCCGAGGTCCTCGGGGGTCTGGGTAATAGCGACGCCCTTTGTCGGGGGGAGGGTAAGGGCCTCAGCCGAGTGGAGGACGTCGGTGGTCGACTGCGACACGAGGGTGATGCCGTATCCGGGCGACTTTCCAGAGTCGTCGCCCTTGTAGACGTCGGTGTAGATGTGGATGTCGGGGATGTAGCGGTTGAGCACTCCGCGGGCGGCCTCGACCATACGGTTGGCGAACTGGGGCGAGACGCGGGTCGAGTACGAGATGCCGCGGATCTTGCGGATCCTGCCGCGCTCGGTAAAGTTGAGCGTCTTGAGCTGCTTGACGACGGGACACTTGAAGAGGACCGAGCCGCCACCGAGGGGCGCGGAACCGCGCTTCTTGATCTGGAGCTCGAGGTCCGACACGCCAAAGAGGTGCATGTGCGGGAGAGTGACGGTACGGATCGCGTCGGCACTCAGGTCCTTGCCCTCCGCGCCAGTCACACCGAACAGCATCACATCAAGAGGCTTCTTGCAGAACGGAGCAAGCGGGACGAGAACCTCGAGGTAGTAGCCGACCGAACGGCCAAGGTGGCATGTGTGCTGGTACGAGCCGCCGGGGAGGAGACCGGGGTGGAAGAGAAAGCCGGTACCTGGGGGTCAGCTTAGAAACGGGGCGACCAAGCTGCTTGGGACAATGCTACCAGTGCTCAGAGAGACAGAGCCGCTGGCACTTGGCATCTCTACTCTGCTCCTACGAATTTTTTGCTACTCACCAGTAACATTAATCTCAATCGTGCTTCCGTTTGTGATCTTCTCGATCAGTCGCAGGAGGTTGATCTCGTAGTCGCGGAGACCGACATGAACGTCGTCGGAGCGGATGCCGTCGACGCGGAGCGAGCGGCCAGAGAGGATGGAGAGGACGAGACGCTGGCGGAGGTACTTATGGGTGGTAAAACGAAGAAGGTCCGACTTGGTCCTCGGCGCGGCGGACTTGCGGGACGGCCCCGAGGTGGGAGCCATTGTGTGATGGGAGGGAGAGGGAACGAGGTGGAGGCGGTCGGTCGCCTGTGGAGTGGATGGTGGTGGTCTGTGGGGGAAGCCGGTGGACAACTAAGAGAGCCAGGTCACGAGAGTCGGTGCGTGCTGGTTATGTCGTGTATATGTGGGTGTGCAGGGGTGTTGAGATGCAACGTGGTAGCGAGCGAGCAAGTGTTGATGGCCAAGAAGCGGTTGTTGAACATTGACGCAAAGCTCTGAACGCTGAAATTCCAAGCGCGTTGAAATTATCACGTGACCTAGGTTCCCATGCAGTTACCACGTGTTATTTACAGTGCGGAGACGACCGACATTACTGAGGTCATGTTCAGAGCAACCATCCACTATTGTTGTCGTTTGATTGTCCCGTCGTCGTCGCCATCATATACCTGCTGCTCACCATCATAGAAGAGCTGCACCGTCCGTCTGTGGCGTGGCTTCCTGTGAGTCCAGCTTTGTGCTCCACATCTCAGACGCCAATCCAACCTGCCCGTATGCTGGTCCACACATGATCATCCGTGGGGCGGGCGTAGTGTGTCTGCGTGCTTTCATTCCTCCTGATCATGCCCGCCCTCCTCTCTCGCTCCTACTTGCACACTTGCCACTTGCCACTTGCCACTACTCGCATCCTTACTTTTGACTCTGCTCTCCTGGTCTCCCTCCTTATCCTCTCTCAGACCGCCATAGTGCCTATCCCTCACTTCACCACTGACCTCCATTCGCAATCCCCCCTCCCCACTCCAGGCATCAAACTAACCCTACAGTTGTGGTTCTACCCAGCGTCACAATTGTATTCACAGGCCTTTTATTTATCTCCGCTATCTTGCGCGCCCCTTATACCCAATCTCCCCGCTACCCAATCCCCCCACCACCCTCCCCTACCTCCTCCACTCCACATGTCGAGCCACTCGAACCCCCAACACAACCCGATCCCCAGCCTGTCGCAACTGCGTATCACAGTCAATGACTATCATGGCGGGGGGCCCTCGGCCAACGGCAATGTGAACACGAATCGCAATGGAAGTGCGAACAACGCTCCATCTCTTCGGCCGCACACTCCTCCACACATCCAAGGCGCAGCCCCGCACATTCCAGGCGCCCCGCAGCGCACAGGGTCCACGCCAAGCATGTACATGCCCAATGTACCTTCGACGTTTGCAACTACGCAGTTTGGAAAGAAGAAACTGAAGGGCTCGGACCGGGACGTCGAGCACTGGCAGTTTTGGCCGCACGCGATGGCCATGGGCAGTTCAACCGGCAACACCTTCACTCAGGTGAGTTTGCTGCATGTTGTACAAGCTGACTGAAGATGTTTGGCTCCAGGTGCCGTCACGGAGTCAACCGGCAAGACCGCGGGTATGGCTTCTCGTACCTCGCGTTCGACTTCAAGAGAGAAACACTCGTTGTCAAGTCCGAGTTTCAGCTCCCAGCAGGAGCGGCGCCTCCGCGCCAGCTCCCCGTGGCGTTCAGCCCCCTCGATGCTGAGCTCCCGTTCTCCGACATTTCGCTGGAAGGAATCCGCATCGAGGAGCGGCGTCGCCATGATGGAAGGGTTGACCTTACTGTGACTGTCACCAGCAACCGTCCCCCCCGTTTCTTCGCGCCATTCGGGAAGACTTCGAGCGCCGACAAGGCAAACAGCGAGGGACACACTCGGTCGACCATCTACCGCCGTCGCGCGACGGCCATGGACTTTGTGCACGAGGGCCAGGTATGTGGCAGCTAGTTTCTCTGCTGATATCACGAGGATGAGCTCCACGCCGGTATCCTTCTTTCCGTCCCTCAAGGTGCAATCGCGAACGTAGGTACGTCGTTTTTGAGCCACACTGACGAGAAGCCTACGTTCTGGAACACGTACCGCTGGACGTTCATCTTCACCCAGGCTGAGGCTGACCTATTCCGTCGCTGCGCACACAAGCTCCGCCTGCTGTCAGAGGTCAACCCCGAGCTGGTCCTCATCTCCCAACACCCAGGCCAGCTCAAGAACAGGGAAGGGCGCATGTCCGACTGGCAGTTCCCCGACCTCAAGGCCCTGGGCTTGGACTTTGCAACTCGCGCGCTGATCGAAGGCCTGGTAGGAAATGGAGTCCTCATCCCGGGTGACGCAACTGCTCTTGTCGAAGCGCTGCGCCTTCATGCCCCAAGCGAGTTATTCCGCCACTATCTGTTGGAGACTCTCTTCACTGAGAGTCGTATCCGCGACCCCACCAGTATCGTCGAAGGTAAGGCTATTATATTTCTCGTCTCTGAACTCAGGCCGCGCTCGTTTCCTCCGCCGTCAACAGTCGGTCCGCAGTGTGGAGCACCTTGTCCGAATCCGCACCGTCCAGGTGACCCCAACCCGCGTGCTCGTCTGTCCTCCTCAGCAGGAGACCAGCAACTCGGTCACTCGCAAGTATGCAGACAAACTTGATGCCATCATCCGTGTGCAGTTTGTTGATGAGGGCGATCGTCTCCATGTAAGTTTTAGTTTGATCCACTAGCTAACCCTAAGATCATGGACTATACAAAGCGGGCAGACATGTTGGCGAGGTCCGTTGGTCTCATGGCTCGTGTGCGCCGTGCCCTCCAGCATGGCATCATGATTGCAGGCCGTCGCTTCTACCCCGTTGCGTCGTCCTCCTCGCAGCAGAAGTGAGTACAAGGTTCGGTAAAACTAACGAAAGGGAGCACTCCATGTGGTTTATCGACCACACCCAGATTGACCGTGTAGAGCTCGCTCGGTGGATGGGCATGCCCAAGGAGAAAGTCGTGGCAAAGTATGCCGCTCGAATGGGCCTGGTAGGTAATGTCAACTTGGAACGAACTGACATGTAGCCGTTCAGCGCGAGCCGCGCTGTCGACTTCAACTTTGAGGTCACTAGGTGGGACGACATTGAGCGCCTCGGCAACTGCTTCACCGACGGCTGCTCGATTGCCGGCTTGTCCGTCATGAAGGAGGCTGCTGCTGCGCTCGGTGCTCGTGGGTTGAACGCCAACCCCTCGGTGATCCAGTTCCGTCTTGGGTGAGACTTGGGTGAGGTGGTTACAGCGCGGATTTAGCTAACCTCAGTGGCGCCAAAGGCGTACTGGCATACTGGCCGGGAATGGTCACCGATGAGGAGATCCGCCTGCGCAAGTCGCAGGAGAAGTTTTCAAGCAAGCTGGAGGACCTCAACGTGATTCGCGTGAGTCTGAGAGACTAGTCCACAGCTCACGCCATAGGTCTCACACTACCAGGTGGGATTCCTTAACCGACAATTCATCAACATCATGTCCGCGCTCGGCGTCCCCGACTCCCTCTTCATGCAGCTCTTTGAGGAAGAGGTGAAGAGCATCCGTGGCCTGGCTCAGCGCGTTCGCGCAAACGTCCCCACGGAGAAGGACATGATTTACCTCGGCATTTACACGTCGGTGGGTTGAGAAGCAGCGCGTGAGAAACTAATACCAGTTTCCGATAAGCCTCCTGACCAAGAGCGGCTTTTCCCAAAATCCGTTCATGGAGGACATGTGTCACCTGATCGAGTGCCGCGCGCTGCAGGACCTCAAGTGGCGTGCCCGTGTTTGGCTTCCTCAAAGCGTGTACCTGATTGGTATCAGTGACGAGACTGGCCTCCTCAAGGAGGGCGAGCTCTTCTGCCAATACCAGAAGGACGAAAACTCTGCCCCCGTCGTTGTGAAGGGCAAAGTCCTCATCTGCCGTGCGCCCGCTCTGCACCCTGGCGACGTCCGCCAAGCGAATGCCGTTGACCATGAACATCTGCGGCACCTGAAGAATGTGATCGTCTTCAACACTTCTGGTCTCCGCCCACTCCCCAATATGTAGGTTTGAAGAGCGCGAAATCCGAATTAACCCCAGGCTCGGCGGCGGCGATCTCGACGGCGACGGTGAGGAGACCTAACGATTGCCACTAACTTAAGATTATACTTTGATCTGGGACCAGCGGTTCGTGCAGCGTCTCAAGGAGTATGAGCCGATGGACTACACGGCACCCAAGCCGAAGACCGTGGACAGGGTGCAACAGGAGCACTTGAACGAGGTGAGCTTTCTGTCTTGTTCCTATAATCTGACCTCCCAATAGAACTTCGTTCAGTACATTCTGGTATGAGCGAACCAACTGAAACCTACTAACCACAGAACGACGTTCTCGGCCAGGTCGATAACGCTCATCTCGCGAACTCGGACATCACGAGCCCCCGCGACAAAGTCTGCCTTGAGTTGGCTGAGGTGCACAGTGTAAGTAGAGAACGAGAGACAGTTTGCTAACTCCAGGCTGCGTAAGTCGACCATACAGCTGACCGGAGCTTTGCTAACTAGAACAGCGTGGACTTTGCAAAGAGTCAGTAGGTGGCGGGACGACTTCTCCTAACGTGTAGCTGGCATTGCCGTCGATGTCGACCCCGAATGGTTCCCCCGCAAGTGGCCCGACTTTATGGGCAAGGTTTGTTTCGTACAGTGGGCTGGACTCACAATCAGGACGACGAGAAGACATACATCAGCTCAAAGATCCTTGGTCTCCTTTTCCGCAAGGTGAGTCTGCCCGCGTATCACAAGAGTAACTCTAGGTTCACCCCATGCCGACGTGGGACCCGACGGACATAAACGAGAAGGACTACCCGTTTGACGCGCGTTTCGAGAAGTGGAAGCTCGAGCCACACCTCATCGATGCGCTTATTCCCGTCAAGCTAGCTTTCGAGCAGGAGATGACGTACACCATGCGCCGGTACCGAGTGCAGGAGAGCGAGGTTGTCGCAGGCATTGCGACGCAGACCAAGGCGCGCAAGCGCTCGCGACAGTTGACCCATCTTCAAGTGAGCTATTTCAGAGGAGGAGCGCTTGTTAACCATGCCAGGAGCCGCTCAAGGACGCGTGGGACGCGCACACGGCCGTAACGCGCGAACGGGCCATGGAGGTTGCAACGCGCGTCATCGAAAAGTACAACCTCAAGGTCCAAGGCCTGCGCCACATAGTCGCCGCGCACGCATTCGCGTTAACCTACAAGAAGGAGCTCGTCGAGCGGTACGAGAAGACACTCACGTCCGCGGGTCTTAGGGGTACGCGTGGTGTCGACGATTTGTTCCGTCCCCGGTAAGTGCAGTATCATTGTCAAGTGCTGACAGTAGTCCCATGCTGAGCTTTGCGTGGGTATGGGTCATGGAGCTCGTCGACCTGGCGGTGTTCCTGGGCAGGCAGCAGACTGCCGCAAAGTAGGCTGTTGCGAGCGGGACCTTGGGGGACAAATCACGAGTAAGAGTGTCAGTTGATTGGGCGAAATCACGATCTGGGGGGCGATACGAGCAGAGTCGAGAAAGCAATGTCAAGAGAGCAATTTGTATTGGGGCACGTCTGTGAGATCTGTAACTTCCATGTAGTATTTGTAGACCGCGGCGCTCGGCGCCCATTAATAGCCACAGTATCGAACACGCAACCTGTAAAGGTAGAGATACCAACAGCAATGAGACTAAGATACATCCTCTGTCTCTCTCTAAATGTACTCGAAGCGGGCCTCCCTGCTCGCGAGCATCTTGCGGGCGTCCTCGCGGCCGACGACGCGCTCGAGCTTGAGCACGTCGAAGCGAGAGAACAGCACACGGGCCGAAATCTCGGCGGGGTCGACCTCCTCGTCCTCAAACTTGCCCTTGGCCTCGTCGCCCTTGGACGCGACGAAGGGGGTGGCGAGGAACTCGGCGTAGAACGACGCGTGCGAGGGGAGCGAGTAGAAGACAATCGTCTTGGCTCCACGAAGACGGTACCGGCGGTAGAAGTGGAAACGCTCAGTGACGACCAGGAGCGCGCGCTTGCCCTTGAAGAAGAGCGTACGCGCACGACCAATCTCGGCGGGGGAAGAGTACTCGGAAATCTGCGCAAAGGTGACGGTGCCAGCCTTGCGGAGGGCATTGGTGACGCGGACAAAGTCAAAGTACGACGGGACGACAAGGAGGGTGTGGTCGCGCGAGACGGCCGAGCGGAGGAGGGCGGGGAGGGTCTGGAATCAGCTTTGGTAGTCAAACGAGGAAAGCCATTATACCCACCTTCTTTGTGAACCACTCGAGACGCTGGTCGGCCTCCTCGGCAGCAGCCTGCCCACTGAGGCCGGCGCGGCCCTGGGGCGCCTCGAGGTCGATGCGCTCAAACACCTGGCGGACGCCCTCCTTGACCTTGTCGAGGACGCCAACAAGGTTGGAGGCGTCCACGCGGGCCTTGCCGGCAACGTTGTGGCAGTGCTTGTTGAAGAGTGAGCGGGCCTCGGGGGTGTCGAACCGTCCGACGAGGAGGGTCTGGCGGAGGAAGCGGGCATGGCCCTCGAGGTACCACGGCTTGACGCGGGAGAAGTCGCAGCCGTGCGGCGACTTGGGGATCTCGTTCAGGTGGTTGAAGACGTACTGAACGTGGTCCCAGTTCTGCATCTCCATGACATCCATGCCATCACAGACGAGAATCTCAATCGAAGAGAGCAGGTCGGTGCTCTCCTCCTTGTCGGCGGCCATCTTGACGGCAAGCGGGGACGCGACGAGAATGTCGCACTCCATGAGCTTCTTCTCGTTTGCGGGGGGCATAACAATGCGCCACGCCTTGCGGGTGATCTTAATGCCAAAGCGGAAGTTGTCATCCGAATTGCCGCGGAAGTTCTCGAGGTGGTCGGTGGGGAAGTTGGCAGCCGCGTCCTTGGTCTCGAGCGGGTCAAGCTCGTCCTCGGGAAGACCGAACGAGGTCTCGAACGGGCGCTTGTTCTCAATCTGGGTGCCCTCACCAGCCAGCGGGAGGATGTGGTCGCGGAGCCAGCGGAGCGCGAGGGAGCGGAGAGGAAGAAGGAGGAGGACCTTGGGGCGAGTGAAGGCCTGGTCGCGGGGAGTCTCAATGTCGTTGCCGGCGTCGGCGGCGTGCGCGAGGCGCTCGTTGTTACGGACAATGCGCTTGCGGGTCTTCAGGACGTGGTTGACGGCGTGAGCAGCCGCTGCGCTGCGGAGCGCCTCGCGGCTTCCACCAGCGGGGAACGGGCCGGCCTTCTCGCGTCCATCCGCCTCACCGTCCAGGCTGTGCGCATACATATCGGTGTAGTTTCCGAGGTGCGACAGGTAGCTCTGCGCCAGCGGGGTCGCCTGCTTCGCGGCCGCCGCAATCGTCGGCACCAGCTATAGGGGTTAGCAAGAATGTCACAGCTTAACCTCCACCAGTCAGCTACTCACCCTGGCACGCCCCTCAGCCTTCTCGACACCCTTCGGGCGAACCTCGACGACGCGTCCGAGTCCCTTGACGCTGGTGCGGGAAGTGACCCAGTCGTCCGACGCGACGGCAACAATCTCAGTGCGCATAAGCGGGGTCTCGGCGCCGAAGTGGGAGTTGAACGTGTCCTCGCCGGCGTCCTCGGCGTCCGAGTCGGCATCAGACGCCTCCTCCTCCATCTCGGTTCCCTCAATCAGCTCGTCTCCCTCCTCCACCGCCGCCGCCTTCTTGGCCTTCTTCTCCTTCTTCGCAGCCTTCACGCCGTATGTGCTCCCGCTCGGGCCAATCTCGCCGCCCCAAGAGATGCTCCGCCTCGGCTTGGGCTTGTCAGCCGCGTCCGCAGGTGTTGTCTTGCTGGGGGTGCCGTTGCCATTTTTGCTCTTGGCGCGCTTCGCCTGCGGCTCATCCTCGGAAACGGAAACCGAAGCGGCGCGAGACGGGGGAAGAGAAGGAGAGCGGAATCCTCCAGGACGGTCGAGGTCGCGCGGCCGCTTAATGGCGGCCACGTTCAGGAGGGTGAGGAGTTTGACTTCGGTGCTCATCGGAGCGAGTGTTGTTTCGTGCTGTTGAGCGGTTCTATATCCACTGTCGACAGTCCGGGGTACAGGGGTGCGTGATAGTCTGCCGGTGATGTCGGTTGCTGTCGGGGAGTGCAAGCAGGCAATCAATGGGTCGAGCAGGCGATGTAGTGGATCGAGTTGTCCAGATCTCGTGCCGGTCGCGATGTCCGAAATCTTTGTTGCACCAACAGAAGCAGCAGACAAAACATTTTGCTCCCGCCCGAAGTGGAGGTCATGCAGAAATCCTGGGGCGTACAACTACTGACCACGCAGAAACCACATGGAGAAAGAGTGCCCCTCTGACGTCACTGTTCGAGAATGGCATTGAGGCGACCAGACGAGCGGAGCACGTTGCAGCTGCGTCGCCGATCGACTACGCTCACCTCGCCATTCGCCGGTGGTACAGAAGCGAAGGGCCCCAGTACCAGTGGTTGAGACTGGGAGGCCGCGAGGTTCCAGCACCCACATGCTCGATATGGTAAGTTGCTCGTGGTCGACGTGCGGCAGGGCTCGTTCTATTGTCCTCTCTCACACATCGCTGGCGTGTTCCGGCTAGACAACGAGGCGCGCCTCCTCGAGGGAATGGGTGGGTCCAGACAAAGGCAGCGGACGCGCGTCCTTGTCCGCATATTCCACTGTTCTCCGAATCTCATCCCAGTTCGGATTCCCGGATCTCGATCCGTCTTGAGTAAGCACATGACGCCGTCGGTTGTGGAGCACTCAACAAGGTGCCTTGACCCACTTGATGTCATTTCTATTGTTTCCTGCCCTTTGTCCCCCCGGCCCACTCGCCGTCGGGCCCGTCTGGATATCGGATTAGCGGAGTGCCCATCCGCTATTGTGACGCATCCCTGGTGGCATATTTGACTTCTGACGAACTACGCGACGCGTAGAGACTCGACTTACTGTCCAGTCGCAGACAGTTCCATCACTCGTTTCACTTTGTCCCGGTCACTATGCTTCGTATCACGATTCCCCTCGAGTTCGATGGTGATCCAGGTCCGGTCCTTACTCGGTTTCTTGCCCCATCCTATGCTGCGTCCAGAGTCACTCCGCTGGCCCTACAGCCCCCCCTCGAGGGTTGTCATGGATGATGGTGAAGTGCATTACGCCCCAGTCGAGGCGGCCCATTATATACTTATTGGGCAAAGAAGTCTACAGATGTAAAGATGTAGAGGGTTGGAGAAGATGAATGAAGGGGGAGGAGATGGGAGAAGAGGATCGTTCTGGTTCGTTATGCCCACTTGCGTGCGCGCGGTGTCGTGACTGCTTTTGATCTGTCTGTTGCCTCTTTCTTAGGCGCTGTTGTCGGTGGCGAGCTGAACACCGCGCTTGATGCGGAAGACGGCGTAACCCTTGACGGAAAGGACAACAACGATCCAGCAGAAGACGAAACATGTGAGCGCAACTGTGAGGTTGAGGAAGGCCATCATGTCGTCGAAGCCGGAGCGCATCGCGGCGAACGCAACCTCCTCGTCTGAGAGCATGAAGACGATACCACCGGCGGCCCAGCCAAACGAGGTAAGGACCTCGGTCGGGGGACGCGACGGGAGAGTGCTGTCGGTGGGAGGGCGGAGCCAGAGGAAGAAGTAGGTGAGGAAACGGAAGGCAGAGCCACCGGCGAGAAGAAGACCCCAGAGCGAGTGGATCTCGACCTGGAACTTGTAGTCCTGGTGGTGGGCAGCCATGGCAAGACCGGTGATGGCAATGACAAGGGCAGGGAGAGGATTGAACGAGAACGAGTACGAGGCAGGGCTGGGCACGGGCTGGCGGTCGTTCTGGTTGTAGAGAACGGCGCCCAGGATGCGGCGGATACGCTTCGACTCGAGAAGCATGCCCGAAAGACCGGCAAACCAGAACATGACGGCGATAGAGATGTGCTGGACCTGCTTGACGGTGTAAGGGTCGCCCGGGTGGGAACCGAAGCGCTCCATCCAAGTGTTGGTGATACCGTAGGTGAAGATGACAGCACACTCGATCATCTCAGCAGAAACAGCGCTCGAGCCGTGAGGCTTGCGGTTCCAGGCCCAGCCGAGGTCGGCGTAGGCACCGAGGTAACGAGCAAATGTGAGAACACCGTAGCCAAAGAAGATGGAGCCCTTGATGATGTGCGCGGCGCAGGTGTTGATGTAACCGGCGCGGCACATGCCGACGTAAGTGGGGATGGCAGTGCAGACGGCAACGTAGGCGATAACCACCTGGACGCGACGAACCCAGGTAAGGAGGATCTCACCGGCGCGGCAGAGGCGAGCGCGGCGGTCGTCCAGCTGGACAGGTGCGGTCGCGGGCGCAGTGGTCCAGTGCTCACTATCCTCACTGGCGTCAAAGTGGCCAGTACGAGACGTGCGCTTTCCCTTGCGGTCAGAGCCCATCTCGTAGTTGTGAGCAGAGCCGGATGATGACGACGAAGCATCCTGAAGAGTGCCCTCGGAGCCGGTAGAGTGGCGGGATGCGGAGGGGCGGTGCGTGCGGATGCGCGAGGCGGGGCGCGAGTCGTCCTCATCCTCGTCGTCACCAAGCGAAAAGACGTGAGTGTGGCGGATGGCATCCTCGTCATCGTCGCCGGTGAGGCCGACCATCTCGTAGCGGCTGGCGGCCTCAAACTTGTCCTCGCGGGTCGACTGGTAAGCATCGTAGAAGAACATCTTCCAGTTGCGCTCGCCGCTGCGGTAAAAGGCGATGGCGCGGTGGATCAGCCCCATCGAGTCGAGAATAGCGAGACCGATCGAGGTAAAGACGAGCATCGAGCCGATGGAGCCGTGCTTGGCACCCTCGTAGCTGGATTGTCAGCGCTATGGTCATGTGGACGCGCTGCTGCGGCAGCCACAGCGATCAGAGGGTCTGCTTCGCCACGCTGCAAATCAAGCGGTGATAATGGACATGCTACCTCGGCCTCGGGTTTACAGATGCCCCGGAATGCCACGATCGCCTAGCACGCTTTGTAATCATGCTGAGATGACGAGGCGAAGACATGCAGTGCCTCGTGTCCAAGACACATCATCCGCTATCCGCGGTCTTGCCTGGAATCCAGGAACTCGCTGACGTAGCCGCGATAACCACATAGCCCAGACATTACTTACAGGTTCGGCATGGCAGCCTTGTAGGCGATACCCATGATCCAGCCAAAGACGGCGACGCCGATGAAGAGGGTGTTGACGAGGTAGTGACTCGGGTGGCCAGCGGAGCGGAGTGCCAAGCCTAGAGCGGGGGTCAGCATTGGCCGAGTGGAGGCCGAGAAGCACTGCGGCGGGTGCCAAGTGGAGGTGGACGCAGCCCGGCGGCCGCTAGCCACAGATTCGCAACGGACGCCAGCGACATGTACAGAGCACATCAGGTGCACGGTTATGCCCCAAGGAGCTCCAAGGACCGGAAATGGGACTTACCAATAGGGAGGAGGGCAAAGTAGGCGAGCATCATGGCACCAACGTGCATGATCATGAGGCCGGGGTGCGAGGGGGTATCTCCCGGCCAGTCTTCCGGAAGATCCTCACCAAAGATGACATTGTCTTTTGTGAGGCGGAAGTCGGCGTCGAGGTAGGTGGGTGGGAACTTGTGCCAGTAGTGAATGTCTGCGTCGTCGAGGTACTCCTTGACCTTGGCATGCGAGTTATGGCTGTGGGGATCGTGGGGCTTGTGGGTCTCGACGGCGGCGGCCGCAGACGTCGTCTCAGCGGCAGGGACGGAGACGACAGCAGCGGACGAAGTAGCTACAATCTCGGTGAGGGATGGAGCAGCGTCGTGGTGATCCGAATCGCTGTGGCCCGCCATTTCGGACATGTCCATGTCCATGTCCTCGTCGTGGTCATCACCATGACGGGGGGCGAGGACATTGGCAGATACGCTCAGCGCAAGCAGGGGAAGGAGGAGAGCGGCACGCATTGTTGATCTCGCGGGCAGAGATGCGGTCGGAGCGGTCAAGCAAGCAGTCGATGGAGGTGGGGGTGTGGGGAGGGCCAGTGACAAGGGATAGTCGACACCAATGGAGTGGAGTGGGTGCTATCTAAGGAGATAGGGAGAAGGGTAAGAACAGTGGTGAGTGTTCTTTGTGTGTATGTATAAGAGGGATTGGGGCTGATGAGTAATAGCGAGCAGAATCTTGCCGGCGGCGGAGTCGGCTGATCAGATGAGGAGGAGACGGCCGAGAAAGAGATGAGAAGAAAGAAGATATCTCCTGTTCCCCGAGGGAGGGCCGTAAGCAATAACAAAGGCAACAGGGGCAACCGGCAAGGGACGAGTAGCTCCGATGCATAAGGCATTGCGCGGCTGATGATGGCGATGAGCAGCAGAGAGCAGAGGGCCACCGTCGTGGGCCGTGGGCGTCGATGGCCGAGGCGCCCAGCACTGAGACAGAGAGTGGCTCTTGGGAGCAGAGATTATGGATTCCTTGTACCTGCCGACTCTGTCATTGTGCCTGCTTATGCGAGCTGCGCGGCTGCGCGGCTGCACGGCTGCTCTGCCGCGGCAAGGACCCAGTGACGACAAGAGCTTGGGTTTAGATGTAGAAGGGAGGAGGAAGGGGGAGGACAAGAATGAGACTCAGGACGAGAGCCTGAGGAGACGTCACCTCTTTTGTCCCATTTCTTCCGCTCAACCTCTGCGCGATTCCGTCACCGACCGCGGACGCCCTCCACTCCACCTCTACGCATCTTGGTCTCTGTCACCCATCTCCCTCTCCTCTTATGTACGCACTTACCAGTACAACGCACCCCACATACATACGGCTATACATGCAGAACAGCAACCCATTTCCTTGTACTAACCCAGCTTACTGACTCCACCCACAGAGAGGAAAAAAATAAAAATAAAAAATAAACTCGTAATAATCGCACGCCAGTTCGCCACCCAACCAAACAGCAAAATTCAGGGCATGCCATCACGTTTGCGCTTGCCCTGAATACCAGAGCCTTCAGCTCGAGATAGCAACTGATCAGGTGCCCGGCGGAGCAACAAGCTCGCGCTGGTCACCACCCGTTCGGCCGCCGAGGCCGGGTGCTCGGCTTGCGATGGGAAAGCTTCTTCGCCGGTGGCCTTCTGCTAACTGAACTCATCATTTCCTTTCTGGGAAACCATCCAGGACTCGCTGACGTGGTCCGTGTCAAAGCTCCCAGCAGCAGCAGCAGCAGCAGCAGCAGCAGCAACGGCAGTGATGAGCACAGTGAGAGAGCAGAGAGAACGTGTTGCGAGTCTACCTCTCCGGCTCCTCCCGAGCCTTAGCGTCCACAGTTGACTAGACTGCTTTCTGCATTCCTGCTGACATATCGCGGTGTCTTATAGTTACTCAGCTGCCTCACCTCGTGAACAAGGTGTGTCGTGCTGCCGCCATGGATACCTTGGCGTGGTGTTACAATCTACAAAGGATCACATATTCGCAGCACTGGAGCCAGTTCCTCGCCTGTTGTTAACAGACGATGGGATCTTACAGCTTGTCCATCCTCCCTATTCCCTGCACGGTCCCACTCCACTTCCTCGGACGCTTCAGCTGCGCGGCTCCACTCGCCACCACCGACCGTAGGGGGAGCGCAGACAGAGCGGCCCGAGCTTGGCTGGAGTCTCCATGTCTGCCGCCAACCCGCCGCCGCTGGACGGGGAAATTTGCGACTAATCTCCAATGAAGGACAACTCTATTTTTCCTTGGAATCTCCCTGATGTCATCTGGATTACTCTACACTCCCACCTGGTGACTTGCAGCCGCCGACATTGGGCCGATTCGTAACCGAGGGAGGCTTGAGATGCAAGGCTTGCGGCTTGCGGCTTGCGGCTTGAGGCGTAGAGGCTTGAGCAGGATTACCGGCTATGGGTCAGAAAGGAAGCAGAAACAGAAGATGCGTGCAGTAGTGGCGGACCCGAGGTCCGAGGCATGGCCATGGCGAGAACGAGGGACTGCAGCTGCCGCAGGCAGGGCACTGTGAGGGCTGAGTCAGCGCGCGAGCTTGGCCATGTGCCTCCTCTTCTCACCAAACTCCGTCGGAAACCCAGCAGGGATCTGCGCTCTTTGCCCAGCTGACCCCAGCGCCATTCCATCTTTACTGAAGGTTGCCGAGCAGAGTTGTCAAGGACGGATAACACGACTGCCTGTGGCGCTGGCCGCCAGGCTGGCTCTGGACCAACGAGACTGGTCCTAATGGTCTTGCGAGTGACCGATCAGCGTGGCGCAGCCTGGAAGGGAGCCCGGAGGAAGAGCCAGGAGCCGGCGCCTCGACTTTCACAGGGAAAGGCATTCTTGCGGACAGCAGTCGGTGCGGTGACCTGCCATTCCGCAACCCCGCCCGGTGCCGCAGCATGCCGCAGCCCTCTTGCGCCAAGCACTGTGCTTCTCTTGCCCACCTTTCACGTGTTGCGCCTTACGTTTCTCGTCAAACACGAGGACGGCCAAGTCGCCACGCGCTCGGCGCTGGTTTTCCGGACCGAGGCCACCCCGGCGTACGGAGTCACAACACGTAGCCAACGTCGGGGTGGTCAGACGGGCGGTCGTCCTCACCACTTCGGACTGCATTCCGAAGGCACGCGTCCGTCGCGCGTCCGATCGCAACGGCACTCTGCATCTGTGGCGGGAGCCAGTCCGCCTCCCCCCGCGACTCGCCGGCCAGGTGGTGACCCAGACCGAACTGGAGCAGCGACAACAGAACAGCAGCAGGGTTGAGGCATCGCGCCCAGCCCTTGCAAGGGCTTGCCAAGACGCCGGCCGCGGCCGCCGGTGTCCGTCATCGTTGAGCTATTTTCGTGTGTTGCACGCTCGCGATACCGTTGATGGCCGAGGGCGTAGCGGCCGTGGTCAGGAACGGACCCTGCAGCTAGGGAGAGGGGACCGAGGGGTCTGGGCAGGCGGAGCGTCCACTTTGTCCTAATACAATGCCTGCTTCAGTCCTGCTGGTTCTGCGTCTGATTCTGCTTCTCATTCAGTTGGTGTGCGTGTTTGTGTCAATGCTTGTTCCGCCTCGTGCGGATCTTGTCCATGTTTGACGCACAGTCTGGGGTGCCACCACTTGCCCGCTTCCTGGGATCTTCTACGCGTGCTAGCTCGGCTGGCCATCTGGCGCTCGTCCTCGTTCACCTGGCCGTGATCATGCACGTACCCTGCCCCCCAGCCGTTCTGACCTGGTCCCAGCCCGGTAGCTCCTCCGCAGACGGATGGGCTTGCTTGTGATGGCATAGCTTCGTCTCGGACTTCTGCGCCCTCGGTTACTTATCCTCCCGGATCAGCCTTCCGAGACCTCGTGGGGTATGGGCAGAAAGGGGTCCGTTGCTGTTACTATTCCCCTTTCTCCCATTTGCCGCTGCGCTCGAGTCGTTAGTCAGCCGTCATGACGCAGGTCAGTCAGGTCAGTGCTGTATCTTGCAGTCTCTCGCAATGTCCGAGACTCGGCACTCGGCAGTCAGTACTCCCTTCTTCCCCTCGGTCTTCTTATTCTGCATCATGTAGCGAGTAGTGGTATATTCATATTTTTTTTTGGCATATTGTCTGTTTTCTGGAAGCAGTGGAACTATGTTGCTAAACTACGAGCTGGTGCGCTGCGAGTGTTGAATTTTAATTCTCTGTTTTGATATTAGTTTGTTTCCTACAAGGCGTGCGTGGTTTGCAGTGCGGTTTCTACACCTTCTGCCTATGGGGCGTGCGCGGCGGTGGTCTCGGGCACCTCTCCAGTCTCCTCAATGACCTCGCGGGTCTGCTCCTCCTCAGAGAGGGCCTTGGGGTCAAAGGCGGGGTCGGGCTTGGAGGTGATGTGGAGGTCGTCGTCCTTGAGGTGGATCTCGACGATCTCTCCGTCCTGGATGCTTCCGTCGAGGAGGCGGAGGGACAGCGGGTTAGAGATCTTGTCGCGGATGACTCGCTGCACCGCGCGGGCACCGTACTTGTCCGAGTAGCCCTTCTTGGCGAGCCACTCCTCGGCCGGCTCGGTGACCTTGAGGGTGATGCGGCGGGGCGACAGGCGCTGGCCAACCTCCTTGATGCGGAGCTTGACAATGTCGGTGATGATCGACGGGGGCAGCTTGTTGAAGACAACGAGTTCGTCGAGACGGTTGATGAGCTCGGGCTTGAAGAACGTGCCGACCTCGCGGAGGACAGAGTTGCGCGCCGCGTCCGAGACAGAGCCGTCGGGGTTGGCTGAGCCAGGCTCGTAGAGGACGTCTGCGCCAAGGTTGGAGGTCAGGCAAATGATCGTGTTCTTAAAGTTGACGACACGGCCCTGGCCATCGGTAAGGCAGCCCTCCTCGAGGATCTGGAGGAGAATGTTGGCGACGTCCGGGTGGGCCTTTTCGATCTCGTCAAACACGACGACAGAGTAGGGCCTGCGGCGGACAGCCTCGGTGAGCTGGCCACCCTCCTCGTATCCGACGAACCCGGGTGTGGCACCGATCAGCCTCGAGACGGTGTGCTTGTCGTGGAACTCGGACATGTTGAGCTGGATGAGAGCGCGGCGCTCGTCGGCGAACAGGAACTGGGCGAGCGCCTTGGTGAGCTCCGACTTGCCGACACCAGTGGGGCCGAGGAAGAGGAACGAGGCGAGGGGGCGGGTGGGCGACTGGAGGCCGGCGCGCGAGAGACGGATGGCGTTTGCGACCGACTTGACGACCTGGTCTTGTCCGACAACGCGCTTCTTGAGCGAGTCCTCCATGTGGATGAGGCGCTCGCGCTCGCCCTTGAGGAGGTTGGAGACGGGGATGCCGGTGGCCTTGCCTACGACGACAGCAATGTCCTCGGAGGTGACCTTGTCGCGGACGACAAGGTCGGGCTGGGCGGCCGCCTCGGCCTCGAGCTCGGCCTCAGCCTTGGGGAGACGCTTCTGGAGCTGAGGGATAGTCGAGAAACGCAGCCTAGAGGCGCGCTCAAAGTCGTTGTTGCGCTGCGCTGTCTCGAGCTCCATTGTCGCCATCTCAATGTGGCGCTTAATGTCCTTGATCTCGTCGACACGCTCGCGCTCCTGCTTCCAGACCTCGGTGAGGCGCTCCTGCTCGGCCTTCTTCTCCTTGAGCTCCTCGTCGACCTTGGCCTTGCGGGAGACGGAGATGGCATCGGTTTCCTTACGGAGTGACTCGCGCTCGATTTCAAGAGTCATAATCTCACGGTCGAGCGCCTCGAGCGCCTGCGGGCGGGATTCTTGGGCGAGCTTGAGGGCCGAGCACGCCTCGTCGACGAGGTCGATGGCCTTGTCGGGGAGGAAGCGGTCGGAAATGTAGCGGTTCGAGTAGACGGCAGCAGTGACGAGGGCAGAGTCGGCAATCTGCACACCAAAGTGCGCCTCGTACCTGCTCTTGAGTCCACGGAGGATGGAGACGGTGGCGTCAACGGACGGCTCGTCGACAATGACCGTCTGGAAGCGGCGCTGCAGGGCCGGGTCCTTTTCGATATACTTCTTGTACTCGTCAAGGGTCGTTGCGCCGATCATCTGGAGGCCGCGGGCGAGGGCAGGCTTGAGCATGTTTCCGGCATCGAGGGATCCTTCCGCCTTGCCGAGACCAAGGAGCTGGTGCATCTCGTCCACAAAGACGATGACCTTGCCCTCCTCCGCCTCAATGTCGTTCAGGAGCTCCTTGAAGCGCTTCTCAAACTCGCCGCGCACGCCGGTGCCGGACATGAGCATTGCGAGATCAAGCGAGAGCAGGCGCTTGCCCTGCATGGACTCGGGGACCTCCTTGTTTACGATACGCTGTGCGAGGCCCTCGAGAATCGCCGTCTTGCCGACACCGGGATGTCCGAGAATGACAGGGTTCGACTTGGACCGGCGTGCAAGAATACCGATCGTCCGGCGCACCTCCTCGTCACGTCCGATGACAGGATCAAGCTTGCCCTCCTCGGCCATCTTTGTCAGGTCGACAGTGAACTGCTTGAGAGTCTCGCCCTTCTGCGGGCCCTGCGGCTGTTGCGGCTGCTGGGGGTGGCCGCGGTGCGGGAACCCGCCGGGGGGGAACCCGCCGCCGGGGGGAAAGTTGCCCTGGTTGTAGTGGCGGACGCCGAGCGTGCGTGTCGGTGGTCTTGTGTTTGGTGTGGTGCGTCTTGTTGTGCTGTAGTTTTGAGTGGCGAGGCTGCGGACGGTGGCAGAAGTGTAGGTGGCCGCGAGCCTCGGGGTGGTAGTTGTTGCGCGGAGAGCGGGGCGCGTGGTGATGGTTCGTAGCATGTTGGATGGGGATGCTCAAGTGGGGATGGAGAGTGGGAAACAGACAGAGCACGCTGAGGTCTCTGGGTTATATGGAGAGCTTGACGACGCCGAGAGCGAGCGGCGTACGTTTGCTCGACGGTTCCCACGGCCTATGGGCGGATGGTCGTAACGACGCGCCTTTGCTCAGTTCTGGGGGTGCTTTGTGGAGGAGTCCCGAACGTTCCAGGTTGTGTGGCACGTGGCGACCCATGACGTCATCGATCCTTCTGGCATCTGCTTTGCTCGCGATCAGAACATTCGTGCACGCCACCGCTGGCAACGTGCACGCTATCGGCGACGACATGCATCGCATCACTTACTGGCTGCTCACGGTTCCGGAGGTAAACCCGAGTCGCTCACACTACCTAAACAACTAGCAACTCAAAGACGCATTTGTTTTCCATCCAATAACACAAGATACGATTCTATGATACAAGTGTAGCCCAGATAAGGACAATAGACTATAGTATAGACACGCTTTCTCTAATGACTATAACTAACTATTAGGGCACTCTCCTGGCATCGGGCTACGTTGCGGTGGTGGCCGACTTGCAGATGCCCGGGATCGGGAGGCTGGGGAGGGTGGGGAGGGCGGGGAGGTGGGGGAAGCCGCTGCTGGTCTCTGCGCGCTTCTTGTCTTCCTTCTTCAGCTTGTTGCGGTTCTTGGCCGCGCGGACGAGGCTGAAGTTGATCGCCTGGACGGCGGCGTCGACGCCCGACTCGGCGCGGATGCGCTCGCCGATACGCGCCGCCTTCTCAATCATGACACGGTTAGTCGTGGCCTTGCGGAGCGCGTCGGCAATGTCGTCGGAACGCAGACTCGCGACCTTGGCGCCTGCCTCGAGCTTGGTGACGCGAAGCGCCCAGAAGTGCTGATCGCCGAACCACGGCTTGATGAGCGTGGGAATACCAGCACGCAGAGACGCGCCGGTCGTTCCGGCGCCACCGTGGTGCATCGCGGCGTTGATCTTTGGGAACAGCCAGCCGTGCGGCACCTTGTCGAGCGGGAAGCAGCTTGGGGGGAACTCGACCGTGTCCGTCTCCTTCGAGTCACGGGCAGACCAGCCCTTGGCGATGACGGCGCGGACGCCGACTATTTGTCAGTTTGGAACCTGTCTCTTGTAACTCACCCTTCTCGACACCCTCGATGATGCTGCGGGTAACGGCCGAGGGGTCCGGGACGACAATGGAGCCAAAGCCGATGTAGACAATCGGCTTGTTCTCGGCCTTGGCCTTGTCCATCCATTGGATGAGGCTCTCGGGCGGACTCCAGTCCATGTCGCTGTTCTCGAGGTTCCAGTAGCCAGTGATCGTAATGTCGTCGTCCCAGTCGAGCGGCTTGGGGACCACCGCGGGGGAGAAGTTGTACAGGAAGGGGACCTTGGAAATCGACAGCGAGCCCTGGTCGGTCGAGCCGAGGTTGAGCGTCTTCTTTCTCCAGCGGTTGATCTGGCCTGAGCTGGCACGCCACATGATGCTGTCGAACAGCACATAGGTAGAGTAGTTGAACGACGGACCCATCTCGAACGCCGGAACCATGAACGCCTGGGGGTAGGCGCTCGTGCGCGTCCACGGCATGGTGAAGGCGCGGAAGTAGGGAATCTTGAGAGCCTCAGCGATGTGCACACCGGCCATTGCAGAGGGCGACTCGATGAGCACGTCGGCGTCGTGGCATGCATGCCAAGAGTCGACGAGAAGTGCATCAAGCCAGGCGCGGAAGCCGCCGAGCGCTTCCTTGAAGAAGCCCGGCGAGAACATCTTGTGGTCGGTAGACAGCTTCATGAGCGCAGTAGGGTCGCCACCAGCCTGGCGGTGCTCGATGCCGTAGCTCTCAATCCAGGTCTTGAACTCGTCGTGTGTGACGATAACGACCTTGTGGCCGTCCTGCTTCAGACGCAGGCCGAGGGCAATGTACGGCTGTACGTCGCCACGCGAGCCAATAGTGAGCATGGTGAACGTGCGCGGCGTGAGGCTGACGTTCCAGCCCGAGTGGAGGCCCCACGGGCGGTTGGCGACAAACGGCATGTAGCTGAGCGCCTGCTCGGACATGCTCTGGGGGTAGAGGAGCATGTCGGGCGGAGGGGCGAGGACATCGGCCGCCGCCTTGAGGACGTCCATTCCGCCCTTCGCAATCAGGGCAGGGTTGATCTGGAGATCAGGCGCATTGCCCTTGAGCTCCTTTATCGACTTGTGCCAGAGATGATACGGTGTCGTGCCGGCTGGATGCTCCGCCTCGCTTGGTGTCGACGGCGCGGCGGATGACTCGGTCATGGTCGAGTTGGTTTGCTCGGACGACGCAGTGCCGACGCTCGAGGTGGTGACCGTGCGCTCGGGAGGGATAGGAGGACCAGAGGTCGTAGTAGGCGACAAGACAGGGGTTCCAGGCTCGCTCGGAATCTCGGTTTGGGTCTTGGTGGACACCTCGTTGATCCTCCGGATGAGTTCGTCGCGACCTGACTGGTTGAAGAGCTGGATCTTGAGGTCGTGGTGGCCATTCACGTGGAGGACCATGCCGTTGAGACCAGGGCGCAGTGGGCTGTCGACCTCGGCGCCCTTGACCTCGCGTGTGGCGAAGCGGTACTTGATGTCGGCGCCAATCGTTGCCCGGCGCCAGAAGCAGATGAACCGCGGGGTGACGATCATGTGTCCACGGGCGAGGAGCAGGTTGTGTTGGACATAGCAGCGCTTGAGCCAAATTCCTTCGTCCTCCCGGAGGCCAAAGATACGAGCGGCCATGGCGGCCTTCTCGGCCTTGCTTGCCTCGACGACGGCCATGGGCTTGTTGTTCTCGTCGTCCTCGTCCTCTGCGAGCGAGTCGACGTCGAGAGATGCGCCGTCGTTCTCGTCATCGGCAGCAAGGCAGTCGTAGCCGCCAACATCGAGCACCATCTTGGGGGCCGTCTCGCCCTCCTTGAGGTGACGCTTGTGAGCCTCGTCCAGCGCATCGCCGACCTTGGATGCAAACCACGACTGCTCGTTAAGAACGGCAATCAAAAAGTCGAAGATATTGTCGGGCGGCATCTCTTCATCCGCGCTCGGGGGGATGTCCGTCTTGTGCGTGTGCTGCATGGAGAGGCGGGTGAGCTGGTGAGCGCGGGGGGGCAGCTCAAACTGAAGATATGTCGGGCTTAAGGAGGTTTCACTGTTGGAAAGGTCGCTAAGGTCCGTCTTGATGTGGCTCAGGCCGCGAGAAGGGGAGCTTGAACGCCCCGCGGGCAGCTCGCTCGTCTGGCGGCTGTGCGTCTTGCGCTTGAAGCTGGGGAGCGCCTGGCGGAGCGACTGCGAGCGGGTGGGCGTCGACGAGCCGCTTGTCTGTTTGTGGTAGTTGCCATAGTTGCCTCTGGCGAGTTCCTCGGGGTGCCACGTAAGGTGCACGTTCTGCTCGAGGGACACTTGCAGGTTTACGAGTGTCGCAAACGAGTGGTACTCGCCGATACCCTTGAGGGCAGCGCGGTTCAGCGGCACACAGCAGCGGATGAGGGTCCACTGCTGGTTGGCTAATTCACACTGCTCCTTGGTGCCAGTTCCGGACGCAACAATGTCACGGCAGTGCGACTCGCGGAAGCGGTCGCGGGCGTGGCGGAAGAGCACGCTCTCAAAGTGGCGGCGCCAGCGAATGCCACTCGACTCGTTGTCAACGGTGAAGTGAAGGAGCTTCTCGCCGTCGGTCGACATGTACTTGAGGTAAAAGTCGAGCGGGTGCGTCTCGTCGAACGGAGCGAGCTTCAGTGCGGTGGACACTGGGGTTGTCAGCGGTGTAATGAGCAAGTTGACTCACAAAGGATAGAGTGTAAGGGGCGTACACGACCCGCCTCGTCGGCGGAGGGGTACGATGTGATCATGTCGGGCGTGAGTTCGAGCCAGACACGGCGCTGGCGCTTGAGCGCATTGGTGCGGTGGATGTAGACGGGCCCTGCTATTATCACGCTGGGGCGGTCGTCCATTGCGGCGGCCTCGTCCTCTGTCTGGGTCGGGAGCACAGACGCCTTGGAGTACATATCGTCGGGGGGCATGAGGGCGTGGAAGAGGATGCGGTGGGTGGTGAGATGCAGGTTGCCAATCATCATGACACCCTTGAAGAGTGATCCCTGCGATTCTGTGATCATGCGTTCGGGCTCGGACACGCCAGCGTCGTTGACATACTTGGAGGCAATGTCGCCAAACTCCTCCTGGATGACCTGGAGCTTGCGCTCCACGGGGATGTGGTCGCGGCGGAAACGCTTCTGGACATCGGGCTCGGACATTGTGAGAATGTGCTGGGACACATTGGGATCGTCGACGCTTGCGGTGGCGCTGGATCCTTCACCAGCGGCAGTCACCTCTGTCCCGTCTTCGGCATTGTGCTCCTCCTCGCCCTCCTCCTCCACGGATCCCCACTCGGCAGATCCAGCAGGTGCGGGCTCCGACTTGCGCCTGGGACGGACATGGCCTGACTCCGAGGAGGAGACGGCGGGGTAGCGCTCGGCAATAGTGCGGTTCTTGTTGACCATCTCGCGTAGCCAGCGCTTTACGGCCTCGGAGTCGGTTCCAGCGTTAGCCGCTGCGTTCGCAGCCGCAGCCTCGTCATTCCTCTCTACGGCGAGGGCGGCGAGCCGGTCTGCATCAACGTAGCTTTCGCGGCGGCGGCGGGCCGAAGTCTCTGCGGGGGGAGAGAGGGAAGAGCGGCCCTCGGCAGTCGTGTCGGTGACCGTGGTAGCAACCGTGGAAGTGAGTGTTTGATCGCCGTCGCTGTCACTGTCGTGCTGCTCGGGCGTGCTGTCGGCAAGGGCCTTGAGTACACTGAACAGCTCGCATGACGGCTGCGTGCCCGAAAAGCCGTAATCCTCTCCCGCGGCCTCCTGCTTCTGCCGGCTAGCCTCCTTCTTCTCAGCGCAGCGAGCCGAGAACTCGCGACCAAAGTTGGAGAGGGAACGCAGGCGGAAGGCGTTTTTAATGCTTTCCGAGGCGAGTGAATTTGCGTCGGAGGCGCTACCGACCGAGCGGCCGGAGGGATGGGACACGGTCGGAAGCATGGGCTCGAGATACGGGGTGGAAGAGGCGGGCTGTGTCGAGTCGGTGACGCTGAGCTTTTCCATGTTGGATGTCGGCGGCGCGTGCTCGGGGGCGCTGGTGGACGGGGCGGACTGCTGAGAGGTGGTCATGTCGACGCTCTTCCTGTCCTTCTTGTGCACCATGTTGTGCAGCTTCTTGAATGGTGATTGTGGCATGTTGAAAAGGTGGGGAGGGGGGGGGAGGGGATGCTGACTGATCAGTAGTGCGTGCTGCCGTTGGTTGACGCGCGGTCAAGAAGCCCGTCGGCTATGTACGGCACGCCCTGAGAGGTGTGGAGCGCCGATCGCAGGGAGGTGGGAACCCTGTGGCTCGTTGGTGATGATAGTGAAGGGGTTGTGAGTGATGGTGGCGACAGGGGTGGTGGTGTCGAAGAGAGCAGTTAAGTGACTAACTCTGCTGCAAAAAAAATAAGAAAAGAGGTGGGGGTCGCAGTGGCGGTTATCGGGAAACTGGGCTGGGAGAGAAGATAGAGTGGGAATAAACAGTGGGGGGGGGGAGGTTTGAAAAGTGCCGTTTCTGGCAGTCGTACACTTATACCACGGGCGCCGCTGAGGTCTGATGGTGTGGACGGTGGAGCGTGTGGCGAGGTCGGAGCTGTCGGTGTCGGAGTCGTTGTCAGTAACCCGGTGTTGCTGTCTGAGCGTACGTATGCACTCGTCGCGATCGGAAAGGGGATACCAGAGAAAGAGAGATCGAGATCGAGGGGGGGGTTATATTACGCAGACCGGGTGGCCGGGAGGTGTTTGCTGACAACACGCGGCGCTGGCGGCGCTGGCGGCGCTGGCGGCTGGGCCAGGCAGCCTGCCAGCCAGCGAGTGATGCATATCCACAATCAGCCGGGCGGTCAGCGTAATATAACCCCCTCGCTCGCTCAGATAACTTGTGCCCCCCCGGCCCCGACCCCGGGCAGAGGCCGGCCGGAGCAGGGACAGTCCTAACCAAAGCAGCCACCAGATCTATTTCTTGCCCAGCGGGGGCCGAGGCGCAGACTTGCGCTTACGAGTCACCCAGGCAGGCAGTGGCGGCTGCCGATACCCCCAATGTCGTCACTGCTCCAACGTTTCGTTCTTCGCTGCGGCTCCTCTCTGCATACATGCATTGCATTGCATGCAGACAGGCATGCATGCGTCGCCGCCTACTTAATGATCTCCCAATTTATTCCGCTGATCGTCGACCACAGGCGACGCAGCCGACTTGGAACAGACAGAAACGGAGACAAGCTTGCCGCGCGGGGGATCTCTAGTGCCTCGGGGTGCGCTGCGGCTCGGGCTTGGGCTCCACGATAACGCCGAGCACACCTCCTCGCTCTCGTCGCCTTGCCCTCCAACTCCATATTCCACATTCTCTGACGTTGACAGTGCTCGATCGCCAGTTGGCCCCTCACTAGCGACACCCTCGGCAGCAAGCCACTGTCATCATTCGCCGCCACCCAACAGTAGGTCCATGCAAACGTGGGCGCGCCACAGAGGTACAGAGGGCTAGGCCAGGCTCCACCCGATCCACCCTGTCATGTCCTACAAAGCGTCAGGCTTCTCCACATTCTCCCTCCAGTGTCAGCAGCATCCGTGTCAGCGCCAGCGTCAGTGGCACCACCGCCCGCACCAGTGGCAGCCCCCTCGAGCACCACCACCATCCCAGGCCAGTCTAGCGCCAGCCTGTACTCCACAGATGCGTATCTCATGCCATAATAACATCAGGAACCCAGGCTACAAGGTAACAATGATCAATGATAAGAACACGGACGTGGCAGATTGGGCTGGATTGCTGGATTGGATGGGGGTCGGGGTCGGGGCGAGGCGGGGAGGGGAGGGTGGAGCGGAGCGGGAACCGACGTGGCGTGTGTGGTGCGGATGAGGCGGTGATATGGTTGAGTGGAGCGATGGACAACAGGTGAGGGGCAGGCGCGGTTGCGCTGACCAGGGACGCGGAACGGGAACGGAGCGAGACGTGCGCAGACTCGAGGATGGGGATGGGAATCGACACTCCTCTGCGTTCCCGTAGTGAGGCTGCGCGGGGATGGGATGCGGACGGGGCGGGAAGGGAATGTGGACGGAGGGTGTGGCGTCGCACTCGCCGAGGGTGGAGTCAACGACGGAGAGGAGCGGAGGCACAGATGTCGCTGTGCTCCGGTGGTGGTGCGGTGGTGAGGATGGACGGCCAGGGCTTGATGCAATGTGATGCATGGTGATTGATGGATGGGCGGCGGCGTGTCGCATGCGGAATGCTGCGGAGGGGTCTGGGCCCTGGGCTCCGGATCGAGGGTAGTGCAAGGGCGAGAAGGGGCGATCAACGAGCGGGTTTGTGCTGTCGAGTGCAAGCAAGCTGCGTTGATGCGACTCGTTGAAGAGTATGCTGGCGTTCTGAGCCTTGCTGTTGCTCACGCTAATGTTCTGGATCTGGATCTGGTTCTCGTTTATGTTCTTGCCCGCGCTTGTTCTGGCGTCTCGCGCCTCGCGTCTCGTATGTTGTATGTGCATGTACTTTGTCTTGTAGCTTCTGTCCCCCCCTCCTCCCGTCGCCCCCACCCTCCATGCTCCCACGCAGCCTACATCCGTCCCATCGCGGCATTCATGCCCGCCGTGCTCGACGGCCCGTGGCCCGCGCCGCGCTTCAGGAACGCAGGCAGCTCGCGGGTCGCGGTCGTCGGCGAGTTGGCGGCAGAGTTGACGGCGCTCGCGGTGCGCGACGGCGCGGGCGAGATGGTCGAAAGCGTCGGGGCCGGCGGAGGTGTCGAACGCGGGGGTAGCGGGGGTGTCGAGCCCTCGGCCGCGTCGGAAGACGAAGTCGAGGCCGAAGCCAACGCCAAAGGTGCAGGCGACGGCGACGGTGACGCACCGGCTCCACCGGCAGTAATGCCAGCAAACAGAGACGGGCGGATAAAGGCCGGCGCACTAGCACCGCGCGGGACAGGGACAGCGGGTAGCTGCGCGGCGTGCGGTGTGCCGCGCGGCGTCGTCTGGCCGGAGCCAGTGCCCTCACTCATGTCCACGTCGTCGCCCGTCGTGTGCTGGCGCGCAGGCGCGCGCGGAGTCACGTTCGTGCCGTAGCCGAGGCCGTTCATGTCGACGTCCTCGTCGTCATCGTCGCGTGCCGGCGGGTGGCGGCCTCCGCCTCCGCCTCCACCACCACCGCCGCCACCACCTCCTCCAGCAGCACCACCTCCGCTGCCTCCTCCAGCACCAGCGGATCCACCGCCGCCGCCAGCGTCCGCACTCGGCTCCGGCTCGGAGCGAATGCTGCACCTGACTGTTAGCTCATTCTCCAAGTTGAGCTACTCACCAGAAACGATGTCCCTCGCTCCACGCCTTGCTCTGGCACTCTTTCGAACAGTATTTTGCTTTCCTGCAGCGGCGGCACTTTGCAAACTCGCGGGGATACACCTCCCAGCGGCCGCACGACATGTATGCGCACTGGCGGATGCCGCCCTGCGCATCGTCCTTCCTGCACGCGTTGCGCATGATGACACCCGCCCAGTACTGGATCTCGCTGGGGATGCGGTACATGTGCGGGTCGGACGGCGACGGGCGAAACGTAAAACGCTCGACAAGCGAGAAGATGTTGGGCGTCTCGGACGCGGCAGGGCGCTCCGGAAGCGCGACCTCGGGGTCGTCGGCCCCGAGCTCGAACGTGCGGTGCATTGGGCGCCGCGGGTAGTGGAACGCCGCGCGCACGTGAGGGTACTTTGAGAGATATGCCAAAAGCTGCAGCGCTAGTAGGATGTTGTCCTCCGAGTAGTTTGTGCCCTCGGGGTTGAGCAGCATCGACACGCCAACATACGACGCAAGGTCCTGGAAACCGCGCGGCGCGCCGTTTGCGATGATTATCTGCGCGGGAGGGCCGGCGGGCACCTGCGCAAGGTCGGCAACAGGTGCGTGCGGGACCTCGGTAGTGTTGACCTGCGGGGTCTGCGCGGCGCCAGGCTGGCCAGGGGGCGCACCGGCCTCCATATCGAAGCGTGCCTGCTCGGCGGCGAGGATCTCAGGATCGGGCTCCTCGGGAGCCATGCCGGCGGCGGTGCCCTCGACAATGGCGGGCTGGGGAGCGTTGCGAGGTTGGTTGGGAACAGCAGCGGCCGCCTCCATCGCGGCGTTGGCGGCCGCAGCAGCAATACCCGCGGTGATCGTGGCCTGCGCGAGGTCCGTCTCGGGCGCTCCGTCGCTCGCCTCGCTCTCGTCCTGCCTCCGCGTGTCGCGCGGCGCAAGCAACAGGGGGCGACCGACAACAGTGCCTCGCCGTCCGCGCGTGCCCTCAATGTGCTCAACAACGTGGACAGGGGAGCCGACAGGGCTGGACTGCGTGCTCGCAGTGTCGTTCACGGCTGTCACCTGCGGTGCACGCGCAGCAAGGCCTGAACGCGGGCGTCCCGGTGCAATTGTCGGCTGGTTGGCTAGGTTGAGGCTGACGTCGGAGCGCGCGCGCGGGATGGTCGGGTTCGGCTCGTCGCCAGACATCGACTCGGCCGCGCTTGACGCACCGGTGCTCGGCTGCTCGGAGACGGCCTCAGGTGAACGGCGGGGAATCTGCAGCGGAAGGAGAGGGAGACGTGCTCGCGGGGTCGTGGTCACCTGCGCGGGGCCGGTCTCACCGGTGTCGGTGTCGCCACCCAGATACTCGACGTCCATGCTGCCCTCTCCACCAGCGTCAGTGTCATTTGTGTCGGTCTCGCCACCCTCTGTTTCGGCGTCGGCCATCTCGACGTCAGTGTCCATGCCGCTGCTCGGCGTCGGCACCACGCGCGGAGGGCGCGGGTCGACATCATCGGTTGTCGCAGCAACAGGGGCACCGGTGCGGTTCTGCAGGCGGTTGGTGATCGAGGCGACAAAGTGGCCGAGCGTACGCGAGGGACTAGCAACAGGGGCTGGGACAGGAGGGCGGGGAGGTGGCGCGGCAGCAGGAACTGCGTTCACAGAAGCATCTCGTACCGCGGGGGCGGACAGCAGCATGGTGGGAGACGGTGCAGGAGGGTCAACTTCGCGCACCGTCTCAGGAGCCGGCTCTGTCCGCGCGTGAACGGGGTGAGACCGCCTGGAAGCAGGAGCAGCTGCAGCAGCTGGTACCTGAGCGTTCGCGACTGTCTGCTGTCCATGTCCCAGTTGCTGTTGCTGTTGCTGCTGCTCGCGATGGTGGCGGGACTGGCCCTGTTTGCGATGGCGCGCGACGCCGGGGAGCGGAATTCCTTGTGCTTGCGCATCAACGGCGGCCTGGGAGCCTAGCGCCGAAGAAAATATCGCAATGCCATTCTTCTTGAGCCAGCTCTCCAGGATCTGCGCGACAATGTCAAGCGCACCAGCCTGGACAACCCTTGTGCGAATGTTTTCGTTACCGCGGACGCCAATGTTCACGACGCACTGGAACGCGAGCGAGTGGCGGAGCGAGATGGCCCGGTCTAGGTTGATGGTGCGCGCTGTGCTAGGTCCGTTCAGACCCCACAGGTCGTGCATGGTCGGGTCACGCGGCAGGGATGACTCGCGGAGAATGTCGAGCATGCGCTCGAGGCCGCCGTCCATGGTGAGCACCTCGCGGATGCGGGGGGACGTTGACGTCAGGTACGTGAGCTGGCACAGGTTGTTGAGCAGTGCGAGGGTAGAATTTGTGTCGAGCGCTAGGATGTCAGCGCTCTGTCACTGTGCGCGACAAGAGAAATAGCGAGCAAGAAAGAAACAGCGGTGAGCGTCATCGCCCTGCGCGGTGGCTTGGCTTGGGGGAAGGGTGACGGGCCAAGGCTGGTGGTCCTGCCTAACGCCTGGCCCACCGCATACCTCTGAGTGTTTCCTGCTTCCTTGCGTCACGTCGTGGGAGCTCGCCTGCAAGACTCACCTCTTCTGTCGTATAGCATCTGGTTGATGCTAATGACTGCGCGATTCGAGGGCGGAAAGGTGTAGTTGGACTCGCGCATGCTGGGCAATGACGCGGGGGGTGAAGGCCGATGGGCTGGGATGCAGGCGGGGCGGAGCAGCGGCCGCCCGAACCAGACGCTGGGGGTGCGTGCTCGTGTTCCTGTTCTTGCAAGTGTGCAAGCGTGGGAGTCTGGTGCGCGTGAGTCTGGACGGAGCAGTCAAGTGTGGGACAGCCAGGACTGCAAGAGTCGGCGCAACAATCACGGGTCAGTGATGCACCACGCGAGTGTACCCCGCGGAGAGCGCAGAGCGTTGAGAGCGGCGACGGAGCAAAGAGTGCCGAGACGTGTGTCGCGTGACGGTGCTGGTCTGTGTCTCGTCCGCGTTTGTGTGCGGGGAGGCTGTTGGTCAGCGGTGGGAGGGGAGACAGGGGATGTGTTGGTGTGGTTGTTGGTGTGAAGAGAGGTGAGCGGGACGGGAACGGGGTAGGAGGATGGAGTGAAGAGCAATTGGGAGTTGAGAGTGAGTATCAAGGATGAGGGGAGAGAGAAAGAGGGCTAGGAAAGAGACTGCAGCAGGCGAAGAAGGATGAATGGAACGGAAAGCAGCAGCAGCAGCGGCGGCGGCGGCGGCGGAGGCGTTGGATGTGATATGATGACACTGGTCGCCTTGTGTGCTTCCGCGCGGAAAGGAAAGGTCACAGCCAAGGGTTCTGCTCGCCGCTCGGTCGCGTGGCTGCTGCATGCATGCTGCTGACTCGGGCAGGGACGACTAGCAGAGCCTGGTAGCGAGCAGCTGAGAGTGCATGGGAGCGTGTGCGGTGCAGTAGAAGCTTGTAGAGCCGTGGAGTGTTGTCGTGTGTTCGCGCGGGAGAGGAGAACCAACGACCTCGGTAGCTGCTTACTTACCAGCAGTGTGGGGCCAGCGGCGAACGGGTCGGGGAATGTGCTCGCGGGTGGGTGTGGTTTCGTGGGGGCTGCTCTGTCGATGGGGAGCAGATGAGTGGTTGGGGAGCACCGTCAGCTGGGTGCGCGTCTATGTCTAGAGGGAGGTGATGGAGAGAAGGAGAGAGCTGGCTATGATGATGATGATGATGATGATGATGAAGAGTAACGAGATGACGATGGTGATGAACGAGGGCAATTGAATGACGACCACCCACCCATCCACAGTTGTCCTCTGTCCAACCTGGGTGGAATGGCTGGCGCTGGTGCATCCAACTCGGTCGTCCCGCGGAGCCTTTTCCACGCGACTCCCACACTTGCATCTCCCGCACAACTCCGTCCACTTTTCGACCCTGTTTTTGCTTCTGCCGTCCACCTCCACCCCCCACCACCCACCCATTCCTCTCCTGCTCGCCTTTAATGTGATGTTAAATGACATGAAACGTCTATCGGCTAATGAATGGATGAATGAATGGGATGAGTGATTGGAGAGAGAGAGAGAGAGAGAGAGAGAGAGGGGGGGGAGAGAGAGCTATGGACCTAAAAGAAGAGAGAGCAAAGAATATGAAATAAATAGAGTAGAAGATGGAGGGAGGGGGAGTGACGAGGGAAGAGAGAAGCGAGTGGTGAAATGAGTGTAATGATTCAGAATCATCTTATGGTGGTGTTGGTGTTGTTGTTGTTGTTGTTGTTTATGCGTACAGTTCTGTAAACGTCTTCGTATCGTTTGCGTTTCCATCCTCCGCCTCTGCGCACTCCTCTCCGTCCTCCGCCTCCCCCGTTCTTCCATGTCCGTGTCTTGAGCCCCCGCGCCACATCCTCCGCCACCCCCGATCCTTCCGTCTTCGTCGCCATCGTGTCGCCTTCCTGGTTCAATCGCCTCACGCCACCGTTGTGGCCCGCGCACTCCCCGCTCCTCCACCACCAATCTAGCCTCGAACAACTGTCATGTCGTTCGGGCTCACAGGGCTCTGTGCAATACCGCCGCTGCGGCTGCTGGCCCCGGCCTGTCGGCGCCTAGGGTGGTTTGTCCGGCGGCTTTGGCTCGTCCTTTAGGGCTCGCCCACACGTACACCGGCCGTGGCCAGACCCGCAGTGGTCGTCCTCGTCGCCGTCCTCGCCGTCGTCCTCGTCGTCCTCGTAGTCGTCCTCGTCCTCCTCGCCGTCTTGGCTGCCGCCATCGGATCCGTGTCGACGCACGCGGTTGCTGCCGCTGCCGTGTGTGACATCATACACGCGCGCGCGCAGCTTCTCCCGACGTGCAAGCTCCTCGCGCCGCTGCTTGATAGCGTGCTTGCGCTGCGCCTCGGAACCGTAGAACAGCCCATACTGACACGAAAAGCAAATGTACTCGTCCTCGCCGGGGCGCACGTCCTTGCCGCCAGGCCGAGCAGCGAGCACCTTCATCGGAGGCGGGAACAGCAGCGACACGTGGTGTGGCCACGGCTCGTAGGGGTCCGACACGGGGACCGGGCGAGACGGGCGGTCTACCTGTCAGCAAGCACACCCCAGAGCTCGGTACCGTGCACTGGGCACAACACTCACACTTGTCCACGTGGTGCGGGTTTCCCTCGTTGGCCAGCGTCGTGCGTTTCTTCTTCTTCTTCTTCTTGCCCTTCTGCTTCCCTGCCGGCTCGGCTGGCGGCGGTGTAGCCACAGACGGCGGCTGCGTCTGCGTGATGACCTCGGGCTGCGACGGCACCTTGTTCGTTGCGAGCACGAGTGCGCGCAGCTGCTCTGCAAGCCGAGTGAGTGCGAGCCTCTCTCTAGCGCGCGAGCGGGTGCGCGATGACGCTGCGTGTCAGTTCTAGTTCTTGTTTGTCGGTATATCGGATCATGATCGAGATCAGGAGTAGGAGCAGGATCGGGACCGTGCGCAGATCTCGTGGCCTTGGTCGAGACGCCTGACGCCGATGCGACACGGCAGCCGCTGGGAGTTACGCGGCCGCAGTGGCCGACATATTACTCCGAGGTGCCTCTCGCCGCTACGTGTGCGAGCAGCGAGCAGCATACACACGCCGACAAACACAGCGGTGTGCATGAAGCACCCAGACACATACACCCAGTCGCTTGCTCAGCTACTCGCTGCCCACCGACGAGACCACACATTCAGGCCAAGACGTGGAGGCCTTGCCCTGACGTCCTGTCCTCTGCTCCCCCTGTCCATCCAACTGCACTCACCAAAGGTGGGAATGTCGAGCTCGAAACTGCCCTCGGGCGCCCAGCCGCCGCGGACGACAGGCACGCGCTCGGTCCTCAGCCGCTTCCGGCGCGCGAAACCAGTACGCCACCGCTCGAGGGTGCGGCGGGGGACGGGCTGGGCCGCGTCGTCGCCGTCGCGCCAGCCTGGTGCGTCGGGGGGCCAGGTGTCAATGTCTTCGAGCACAGGGAGCAGGCGCTCGAATGCGCCGACATCGGGGAGGGGGGTGGTGGTGGGTGCGCCACCACCTGGTACAGGCGCAGGTGCAGCCGTTTCGGCGGCGGTGTCCTTTGACGGCGACGACGAAGCGGGGCAAGTACCTGTCTTGTCCTTGCTCTCCACGGCGCCCTGCGCGTCGAGGTACAAAGCGACCATGCCCGCCTTGCGCTTCTGGAAGAGCGCGCGGCGGCTCGCGAGGAGCTTTGCGGACGGCGTGCGGGGCAGGCGGCGGATGACGGGGAAGGCGGGTGCGCCAGCGGACGACATTGCGCCATTGTCCTCGCGCGCCGAGCGCGGCGGGTTGCGGTCTGCGCCGTCGCGACCCGAGTCCACGTCGGCCTCGGAACCGGGCACGAGCGGAATGGGCACCTTGCGCTTCTTGCCTCCCGGGGGGTCGTCTTCCTCGAGCGCGCAGATGCTACCGTCGATCTCTACCTCGGTGGTGCGCGAGTCCTCGTCGTCGAGGAGCTCCTCCTGATACTGGCCGTCGTCATGGTCGGCGTTGTAGTCGAAGCCGGCGGGGGAGCGCATGAACCCGGGGGCAGAACCGTTGCGCGGGTCGACAGCGACCGAGCCAATGGACGACGACGGCGGGTGGATCGGTGGGGGAACGCGCGTGCGGCGGTTACGCGGAAGCCCACTGATAGGCAGCGGGAACGGCAGACCGTGTGCGTGAGCGTGCGGAATCGGCACGCCGAGGCCGACGCCGCCCGCGCCGGCGCCGGGCGGAGGGCTCATACGCGGCGCCGGGTGTGGGGATGGTGAGCTCTAGGCTCTAGGTTCTAAGAGTCTATCGCGGGGTGAGTGGACGTGCCGTGGTGCGTGGGTGCGTAAGAATAGGGGTGGTGGTGGTGTGGTGTGGTGGGTGGGTCGTGAGAGTGAGGATGTGGTTGAGAGTGAAATTCAAATGCTGCTGTGGATACTGGTGCTGGTTGCTATCTGGGGGCTGGCGGCTGGCGGAGCGGCTGAGCCTATGGCCGAACACGTGGTGGTGCTGGTAGCAGTATAGCAGCGAACAGCAGCGAGTGAGCGAGGGTGGTGGTGGTGAGAAGGGGAGAGAGCAAAGGCGACAATGATGCACTGTCGTCGGACAGAGGACAGAAAGACGAGGTCGTCGAATAAGTGGGAGTCGGCGCCCCCGCCCTCGCCGCAGACGACGTGGAAAGGAAAAGGAATCGGGGTGGTGGCCTGTTGGTGGTGGCAACTCACGGTCACTGGTCACTCTGCTCACTGGCCCCTCGGCCCCTTGCTCTGCCCTCTTCCCTCTGCACCTGCCATGCTCCCAGCTCATGTCTATGCATATCTGTTTCTCTCTCTGTCGCTCGCTGCCCTAGTTCCGATGGGCCGTGAGGCGGCCATGGCAAGATCGGGGGAAAAAAAAAAAAAAATCTACACCCAGGAGAGTGGCACCGTGACCTGCCTGGCACGCTGCTGACAGAGGAGCGTCCTCATGCATACGCAGCACCCGCTGCACCTTGTCGCTCTCGATCACCTTGCACCTTGAAGGTTTACAGACGCACTCACTTGTCGCACGCACACGACTCGTCTACTTGGGTCACCTTGGACTCTGGCTGCCGAATTCTCGCACCAGCAGCATGGCACCACCCTTGTGCCTCCTCCCCCGGCCCCAGCCAAAACATGCCACCCCCGATCCAGCTGCCAGCTGCCAGCTGCCAGCTGTCAGTGTCAGCGCCAGCGCCAGCACGTCAGCATACGCAGACGTGTGCGTCCTTGGCAACCAGTTGGCCCGAACCGGAGCCAGAATGGATCTGAACCAGAATCAGAATCAGAGCCCGAACCGGACGAAACCCACCAGAACCGACAAGACGGCCGGCCACACCGCCCGCAGCTGGCTGCTGCTGCTGGCAGACCCCTGCAAACTCGAACTCGCACGGCAGGGTTGTGGTTGTCGAATTGGGGCTGCTCAAAGGGGCTCTCTGCAGGGTGGCGAGGGCTTGGGCCGACGGGTGCGAGGGGTCGTGAGCCGAGGGTGTGGAGGACCGCCAGGGGCAGGAATGCGTGTATGCATGCGAGCAATCAGATCTCAGACAAGCGTGCAAGCAAAGCAAACCGTGCTGGGGCGGATGTGGTCTGGGTGTGGCTGATGCTGTGGCGGCTCGGTATTACCGGCGTTCGTTCATCTCTGTCCTTCCCAGACGACCGAAACAAAAGCTTGACTGCAGCCATTCTGTGTATTTTACCTCCAGCCGTCTCTCACCGGCCGCTGTTCGCTATTCCCTGCTCACTGCCCATGCCCACGCCCTCACTCCATTGTGCTTCTTCAGTTGCATCCCTTCAAGCAAACTAGAAATGCCACTACTGCTAAGGCTACTCCTGTACTGCTCTACTGATCTCCGACTCTGAACCGGGCCGTGGTATCTACACTACAACTGCTCCTGCGCCATCACTGGCTTAGAGCTTGGCCTTGGGGACGACGACCGAGGAGAGGCCGTTGATGACGCCCTCGGCGTCCTGGACAATCTTCTCGACGAGCTGCTCGCAGCTGGGAATGTCGTCGATGAGGCCGAGCGAGACTCCGGCGGACCAGATTCCGTAGTCGGGGTCACCGTTCTCGTAAACGATGCGGCCGCGGGCACCAGCAACAAGGTCCTTGAGGTCCTCGAACTGGGCGCCCTGGGGGCGGCGCTCGAGGCGGACGACCTCGGTCGAGACCTTGTTCTTGAACACGCGGGCGGTGTTCTTGAGGGAACTGTGAGTGTTAGACAAGACCTGGGGGAACGTTCGGCCAAGCGGATATACCCTACCCTGGCGGTGACTGCCGGGTACGGGTAGGCCGCACACTTACCGGAAGATGTGGACAGTGTCGCGCTCAGACGACTCGACAATCTTCTCCTTGATCTTCTGGTGGATGGTCGCCTCCTTGGTGCACATGAAGCGGGTGCCCATGTTGGCGCCCTGGGCACCAAGAGCGAGGACAGCAGCGACACCGCGGCCGTCGGCGATACCGCCCGAGGCGATGAAGGGGATCTTGAGCTCCTTGGCGGCGCGGGCAAGCTTGATGTCAATTGACGACCCCGCAACTGCCACACTACACAACCACACTCACGAGGACAAGGTTTCCAATGTCGTCCTCTCCGGGGTGGCCGGCACACTCGAAGCCGTCGATCGAGAGGAAGTCGACGCCCATCTTCTGCGCCGAGATGGCGTGGCGGACGGCCGTGCACTTGTGGATGACGTAGCGCTTGGGGACGGTGGTCTGGCCAGGGGCCTTGTAGGTCTGGATGAGCTTGATGATGGGGCCGGCTGTGGATGTTAGCTGGTGCTGTATCCCCAGCGGGCATGTGCGACAGCATGTGGAGGAGTGGTACCGGCAGTGTGCCGGCTGGCATGCAGCCAGACCAGGAGGCTAGGGGCTCGGTGACCGAAATGAAATGTGGAGTTTAGCTTTCGGCGCAGAGCCGTGAGCCGGGGGGATGGAAACTGGAATGCCACAACCCGTTCCATCTCGGCCGTGGGTGGGCAGATGAAGGGTGGAGTTCTAAGCCCAGGTCCCGCGATTCGGGATCGTAATAAACTGCTGTAGGACATGTCCGACACCACCATCACACCCACTCGCACGCACACACACCGCCGTCGCCACGACCATCCTGCGATCCGGTACTCACGGTTGTTGCCGGCGGTCTCAAAGATGTCAACGCCCTCGTCCATGGCGGCCTTGACGTAGCCGGCGTAGTCGGGGGGGTTAATCGAGGGGAGGAGGGTGATGTTGACGCCCTGGAGCGTTAGTGCCTAGCGTCTGTTGCTGCATTTGCTGGATACACACAAACTTGCCGGGGCGGCCGTTCATGAGCCTGCGGGTCTCCTTGATGGCCTCGCGAAGGGCGTCGGGCGAGGGCTGCGAGAGGGCGGTGAGGAGGCCGAGGGCGCCGGCAGTAGCGGCGGCGGCGGCAAGAGGGGGCACGGAGACCCACTGCATGGCGGCGCAGACGATGGGGGCCTTGAGGCCGAGGGTGCGAGAGAACTCTGTGCTGAGAGGCATTGTGGGAGTGGTTTGGTTGGGGGCAGATGGGGATGGAAGAGAGAGAACAACGATGAGAGGTTATATGGCCACGCATGGGGGCAACAAGCAGCGCGCGGAGTAAACTCGACGTGCCCAGCTCGGTATCCGACGATCCCGGTTATTACCCAGGCCGACCACGCACGCCAAACGGGCCCGCCCAGGCACCCAGGCCACCCATGTCTCACTCACTCCTGGGGGCGGCAGCGGGTTAAATGCGGATGACCGTTCTGCGCGCCTTAGCCTCCAATAGGCCCGCAATCACGTGCTCCTCACGCTTTGCGAGCCTATTGACTGAACTGCCCGCTAGGCGCGCCACCCTCATGTCCCACTTTCGATCCTCATGCAAGTCATCTCGCCTTGCCACCAACAATATCCAACCGCATCCATCCATCACCCATCACCTATCCACCCATCACCACCACCATGCTCCTCGCAGAGTACGACAGCTCAGACGACGAGGGACCCGTTCCTGGACCCTCCGTCCCCCGCCCCGCCGCTGTCGCTGCAGCTGCCGAAGATGACAACGACGAGGACGATGCCACGATCGCCGAACAGGCAAAGACCGACGCGTTCGGTCTCGCGTCCACTGCGCCGGCCGCTGCCCCTGTTGCCGCTTCCAAGCTGTCTGTCACTGCCGCTCCCGATGTGCTCAAGGAGGACCCGAACGCCATGTCCAGCGCAATCATCACGCGCGCCACGGACCAGGTGAGCCACTCGCTGCAGAGCTGTTTGTTGACATTCTCGCAGGTCGTCAACGTCAACATCACGTACGAGGACATGACGCGGCCGGTGCAGGGCCCGCTGGACCCGTTCAACCAGCGCAAGAACAAGGGAATGAACTCCCTTGCTGGTGAGTTCTTGAACGCTGGATCGGCTAACTCGCAGGCCATATCGAGGAGCAAGCGATGGACGACTACGAGTTTAGCCGCCAGCACCGCACATTCAACATCCACGGCTACGCGCTGAACCCGTCAATCAACTCTGCAGACGCGATTGTGGGCTCTGCCGAGGCGGCAGCGGCCAACCGGTTCCAGATGGACGACACGCTGCGGCCGTCCAAGGCGCAGCGGCGGGCGGAGAAGCGCAAGCGCGCAGGCAAGGGCGACGCGTCAATTGTGGATGGAACGGGGTCGTACAAGGGCCCGTGGGCCGAGTACGAAGGTGACAAGGTGGAGGAGGAGGAGGAAGATGACGAGGAGAACGAGGAGTGGCGTGCGGAGAAGCGGCGGCGCGAGGAGGCCAAGGCTGCCGCACAGGAGAAGAACAAGATTGCCCGCGAGGAAAAGTCCATCTTCCACGGCAAGGAGCTCACCGACTACGCCGGAAGGACATATATGCACATCCCGACCGACGTCGACGTCAAGCTCAACCCCGCCGAGGGCACACCGGCACCCAACGCGTACATTCCCGAACGCTGCATCCACACCTGGACAGGTCACAACAAGGGCGTCTCGGCCATCCGCCTCTTCCCAAAGAGCGGCCACCTGCTGCTGTCGGGAAGCATGGACACCAAGATCAAGCTCTGGGACGTCTACCACGAGGGAAACTGTCTGCGCACGTTCATGGGCCACTCGCAGGCCGTCAAGGACGTCGCATTCAACCGCCCCGGCAAGCAGTTCCTTTCCGCTTCATACGACCGCACCATCAAGCTCTGGGACACCGAAACTGGCAAGTGTGTCCAGGCCTTCTCCAACGGCAAGGTCCCCAATGTCGTCAAGTTCCACCCCGACGCCGACAAGCAGCACATCTTCCTGGCTGGTATGCAGGACAAGAAGATCATTCAGGTGAGTTGCGTTCCAAGGTTCGCGAACTGACAGTAGTATGACCTCCGCTCGCACGAGATTGTGCAGACATACGACCAGCACCTCGGCCCCGTCAATACCATTACGTTTGTCGACGGCAACCGCCGCTTTCTGTCCACGTCCGACGACAAGACGATCCGCGGCTGGGACTTTGACATTCCCGTTGTCATCAAGTACATTGCCGAGCCGTACATGCACTCGATGCCGGCGGTCGCGACGCACCCGAGCAACAAGTGGGTCGCGATGCAGTCGCTCGACAACCAGATCCTCGTCTACGGCGCCGACGGCACGTTCCGCCAGAACAAGAAGAAGCGCTTTGCGGGCCACACCGTCGCGGGCTACGCGTGCCAGGTCGCATTCTCCCCCGACGGAAAGTACATCTCGAGCGGAACAGGCGGCGGCGACGTCGTCTTCTGGGACTGGAAGACGGGCAAGATCATGAAGCGCCTCCACGCACACCAGCAGGTCGTCATCGACCATGTCTGGCTCCCCAACGAGCACTCCAAGGTCATCACCGCCTCGTGGGACGGCCTCATCAAGCTCTGGGCGTAAGCCGGCGCGCGGTCGGATTCGCGGGCGCGTAGGATGTAGTAGATTTAGAGTAGCAGCCACTAGTATGCGACAGTGCACAGCATCCTCGAACTGACCTGGAGTGGTAACCAGCAGAGGACGCTTGAGCGCTAATGTGGACGCAGGCTCAGAGTCTGCAGAGGAGGACCGTGAGTCAATGTGTGACGGCCTGCAGGCAGGGACAGCAGCAGTGGAGAAAGGTGCATAGAACTGACTATCTGTGGCAAGAGAGTCGTATGGAATGATGGCTCATGATCGGGATCGTGCGTGGTAGGGGAGGCAGGACAGTCGTTACTACGATAATACACAGGGGGGAAGGGGATAGGACTAACAAGACACAGTTGAGATGATGCTCTGAGACACTATGTTTCTGGATGGGGATGATTTGGCACGCGGCGTGCAGGAGGGACGGCGCTCTACTCGTCATCGGCGAGCTCGTCCACCTCCTCCTCTTCGTCGGCGTCTCCAAGGTTGCGCTCGCCGTTGACCCACTTGCTGACGGCGATTGATGCGCGGTACTCCGCGACGGCCTCCCTTTGCTTCTGGATAGCCTTCTCCTGGTGGTGGACAGCCTTCTCGCGCTGCTGAACGGCCTGCAGGCGGTCGTTGAGCTTTGCGTGCTCGCGGCCGGCCCGGATCCGGTCGAGCTCGATACTGCGCTCGTGGGCCTGCTTGCTCTGGCGGAACTCTTCCCACTGCTCCTCGAGGCGCGCGACGTCGCGGGCGTGGGCGGCGGCCTGGTGGTCGAGCTCGGCGGCGCGGTGGTCCTCCCTGCGCTTAAAGCTAGTGAGATGGTCGCGGGCAATGTCGAGGTCCCGCTCGCGGAGCTGGAGGTCGTGCTCCTTCCTCTCCAGCTCGGCGGCGCGAAGGTCCTGGGCCCGCTGAACGCAGCGGCGCACGCCGTCGCTGCGCACCAGGTTGTTGCGGGCCTCCCTCTCGCGCCTGTCGACTTCGTAGGCGATTTTGGTGACCGCACGCTTGCGGGCCTCGAGCTCGTTTTCCTCCTCGGCCATGGCGTCCCTCCACTCCTTGTGCGCCTGGAGAACGTGGTCCACCTGGAGCCGGCTCTCGCTGAGGCCGAGAGTCAGCGCCGGAGGGGTCGCCGGCGAGCGGGACTGCGAGGGGGGGTCCAGGTCCATGTGCAGCTGAGGTGAGGGCGGTGACCAGGCTGGGGGCGACGTCGGCGTCCAGGCGTGAGGCGAAGCAGACTCGGCGGAAGAGCACGCCGGAGTGGCGCGCGTGGCGAGGAGGGCTGGGGCATTCAGACAGGCGTGGCGGGGGACGGGGTGAAGTAGGTCGGCATGGAGAGGCGCAACCATGGAAGGGCGGCGTGAGGGGCCCGCATCAACCCACTGCTCGCGGGGAATGGGCAGCTCGCTCGCGGCGCGCTCGCGCTCAAAGGTGAAGGTGGAGCGCGCCGGGGTGCTGTACTCCTTGAAAAAGCGGGGGCGCTTGGCCGACTCGGCCTGCCTCGTGGTCACCCAGTGCGCGGTGCGCTGGTGGACCTCCTGCTCCTCGGCCTCTTCGTGAGGGCGCTTGCGGGGAGCGCCGAGGAGGTAGTTGACGTTGCGCGCAGGGTCACGGTGGGCCGACGAGCCAGTACTGGGGCGGCTGCTGGCAAAAGTGGCAGAAGGATTGTGGAGCGAGGGGGCAACAGAACCACTGTAGGCAAAGGGGGGTGCAGGAGAGGCCGGGCGGGGCGAAATGGCAGGCCGGGCGGTGGGGCGGCGGCGGCTATGAGCCGCAGGAGTGTCACCCTCCAGGCCCGAGTTGACGGAGGGTACACGACTGGCCGAGGCGTTGGCGGGCTGCTCAACTTCAAAGCCCGGAGGGGGAGCCCATGGCTCAAGGCCAGCGGGAGGGGCCATGCCCCAGAGGGCGTAGTTGGGGACGGCAGCCGGGTTGGCCATGAAGACCTCGTAATGTGTAAAGTTGTAGTCGACTGGCTTCTTGACAGGTGGGGGAGGCGGGGGGAGCGGGGGAAGGGAAAGACCGCAAATGTCATAGAACAAGCGGAATACGGCCGGCTTGATGGAGCGGCGCTTGAAATCCCTATCATCCTCCCAGAGAGCCACTGCGTCCTCGGTGACCTCAGTTTTGCGCTTCTTCTTGCCAGCTTTTGACTTCTTGGACCTGGTCTGCTTGCCCTTGCGAGTCTTGATCGGGGGTGGAGAGGGAGGGGGAGGCGAGGGGAGGACGGGCACAACGCCTTTGGCAGCAGCGGCGGCAGCAGTGGCAACAGCAAGCTCCTGGAACCTGGAGAACATAATGCCAAGAAGCTCGCCCCACAGGCCTCCAAACTGCATGTTCCGAATGTCGACACGCTGCTGGGGGGGAAGAGCGAAGATCCGATAAAGGAGGTTGGCGATCTCCGGAGGAGGAGCGCGCGGGACGATTTTGCCTGCCACTCCGCCTGGAGAGTCCGAGGCGAAGATCATCTGGAGCACCTCGGCGGGGTATGGGGTCTTGCGGTTGCGGCCAATGGGGCAAATGAGAGCAGCGGTGGAGTCAAGCCAGGCAGGGAGTTCCCAGGGAGGGGCCGGGGCGAACATTGGCATTTCGGGATCGGAAGAGGTGGATGCGGACAACATGCTGCTGAACTGTGGGCGTGTCGTGTGAGGAAGACTGAGAGGTGGCGGCGGAGGCGCAGAAGTTCTTTGCTTGCGAGGAGGGGAGGTGTATGTTTAGCGAGCGGCGCTGAGGATGTTTGTTGATGTGTGTGGGGGATCTTGCTTACGCGGGGGGTGTTTGTCGTGAGACGTTTGGGGCTGGTAGCGGCAAGCTTGTGTACCAAGAACAGCAGAGCTGGAGATGAGGGTGGCGACAAGCACAACTGTGCTGGAACAGATTGCAGAAAAAGGTGGTGGTGGTGGAGAGTGGCGAAGTTGGGGGTACGAGAAGGTCCTAGTCGTGACGGAGAGTGCAAGACCGGCGGGAAACAAGCTACAGACGAGTGGAAGAGTGTTCAAGGTAGGTTGTCAACAAGCCTCCTGATGACTGGCGAGGGAGATGTGTATTGAATGAGGAGGTGTGCGAGAAAGGAAGAGAAAACGCTATGAGCTGAAGGGTGCGGAGTGGAAGAGCAGGAAGAGCGTGCAGTACTTATACCTCTCGGAGCGCAAACGCGAGTGCGATAATGCCCAAGAGCAAGCAACAGAGAGGGCGGAGAGTTGCTTCAGGGGAACAACAATTAGGAACTGGTGATGGATAATGGAGGAGGATGGGAATCGCTGCGTGAGTACCTGAACGAAGGTCGGCCCGTCCACCGTTCGCGGCCTTATGACAATCACAGGAACAGCTGAAGGCAGCACGTCCAAGAGTAATGTCAAGGACCTGGGGGCTTGGGCATGGGGGCAGAGGGACTGGTCGTGCACTGCCTACTTGTTCTACTGCGCGACTACAGGAGACGAGGCGGCGCACAATGGCGCTGCGCTGGGTCTTGAGAGGTTGGGCAGGGAGAGCGACGGCGCGGAATGTGGTGACGGCTCGAGGAATGGCACCTTACGCCGGTGGACAATGGGAATTAGGTCAGTGGCCAGGCACAGCCAGGTGGATGAACAGCAGCGAAGGCGAGACCAGGGCATGGCTCTGTCCGATGCGGGGGGGGAGAAAGGGCTGGACTGCAGAGTCCAGACATTGCAGGCTGACGTCTAAGGCTGAGGTCGCGGGGAGAAAGAGAGAGGGCAAAACCAGAGAAACCGCTGAAAGGTCGCCTTTGAGCACGGGCTCCCAGTTCACTGCGGAGTACCTGCCTTCCATATCTCGCTTCCTGTGAGCTCCAATCTTAACGGTCCTTCTGGACCTGTTGTGTGCAGATACAGGGCCCGGCGACAAAAGGCGAGTAACGCAACCTTGCACAGAGTCTGGAGGCAGGGCCAGAGCTGACCCCCATAATAAAATAATAAAGAAGTTGTGTGCAGTCTGCCCACTGGACATCTGAGGACCTCTGGAGTGTGATCTCGCAACGAACGGTGATCTGGATCACAAGGTCACGGGACTCTGCGAAATGGCGCCGGGGGGGCCAGGGATGCCAGATGGTCTATCTCGTATCTGTGGTGCGTAGGTGTCGCGACCCACCTCAGGCTGCTGAAGCTCACACATCCAAGTGAACAAGCCCGTTCGTCGGCGAGGTCACAGCACTGCAAGCTGCGACACGAGGGGGCAATACCTCTAGAACAACGCCAGAAGCACTGGCGAGAGGAACGGCAGAAGAAAAGCAGTCACCGAGAGTGTTCTGCAATGAAGCGAGACAGAGCACACCGCTCCATGCCGGCTGCCCCAAACTCCCACCTCGGCGGCGTTTCACGGCAGTSTCACTCACATCCGTCTGGCTCTTGCATTGTCGCGGCGCTGTCTTTCGGAGGTATCGCAGCCGCGACGCAGCTGTGCCTCTGGGCCTCTATCACTTGCCGCTGCCGCTGCAGCTGCATCTACACTCCGCGGGGCGGCGGTGCAGCTGGGTAAGACTTGCGCATGTGCGGAGGGCATGGCCCTCCGTGGCCACATGACCACCGAGGCACTCGTGCTGGACTTGGACTCTGGAACGCGGATGGCCCGAGCGAACGACGCCGTGCCGCGCTGGACGCCGCGAGAAGCTGTCTCACAGCTTCGAGGCCAGACTGCATGCAGCCGGATGGTCAGACAACCTCTGACAGGCCCAGCCGCCGTGGCTGTCCGCCAAAGACCCCCGCAGCCCGCCTACATCGGCGACCGGCCGGAAAAATACAGATACCCTCTTTCCCCGGCGACGCCGGGCGTCGGGGGGAGGGGGGCCTTGGGCCGTCCAAGCATGGCTTGGCTCTGCACCATATACACGTTGCGTTGTCGCGAGGGCACGTGAGGTATTCGGTGCGCTGCACCGCTGGGGCTGGCTGGCATCGTGCGCGGAGAGTGGGAGCTGGCCTCTGCTGCTTGTGCTCCGCGCGACTTGTCGCAGCGCCCACGTGTTGCCACTTTTAGCGCACAGTGCCACAGCGGGAGCATTTCTCCACCAACCGCAGCTGCTGTCGGCAGAGTGTCAGAAGGCGATGCATGCTGCCGGCTCGCCGGATACTCTGCAAGTGACGGACACGAGCACGGTGGATGCGCAACTCGAGCTTGGCGAGCGGGGGAGCTGCTGGGCTGGTTGCAGCGACGCGCGACGTCGCGGCGGCTCTCCAGCACTATTCCGTCCGCCACAGCGAAGTCGGCAATAGACCCGCTGACTGCTGAGAGAGTGAAGCCTTGCTCCCTTCTCGAGCCCGATATCTTTACGTCGAGCAAGCTCGTACTCTCCACCACGGCTGTCGACGCCGACCTCGGCATCGTCCATGTCGGATGTCTCACGCCTGCCTGTATCCCCAGCGGCATCGTCACTCCCGACTCCACAAACATGCCTCTCCCCACCACTGGCGCCAAGCGCAGATGCAGATGCAGATGCAGATGCATGCACGGCTACTCATATCTTTCGCCTACTCGGCAATGTTGGTCCAGACCTTGATGACGTCGGGCTCCTCCTCGAGCGTGTCGACGAGGCGGATGATGCTCTCGGCCTTGTCCTCTGTGACGCCCTCGCCGCTCTCTCCCTCGCCGAGGATGGGCAGCGGGTCGTTGGGGATGTAGGCGAGCTCGGACGAGCGCAGGACGTACGCCGCGTCGTGCGGCGGCGACGAGAGGAGGGCGGTGAGCGTGCCGAGGTCGGTGATGGCCGTCTCGGCCTGGGCAGTTAGTGCGTGGTGGCATACGCGCAACTGCCGCAACTGCGGGGAGCAGCCGGGGSAYACTSCRYWTGCRGGSGGMAGACKCA
>PQXP01000020.1:62691-122776 GCA_002973495.1 Apiotrichum akiyoshidainum
CACAKGACGMSSTSGWSGRKMWCGWSSTCGSGMACGTCCTCGGCGCCGCCCTCGAGGGCCGCCTCAAAGTACGTGTCAAACGTCGCGTCCGAGCCCTCGACGGGCTGCACGCGCACGAGTCCCTTGCGCTCAAAGAGGAATGCGACGGGCGAGGTGCGGGCACTGCCGTCAGCTGCATCCCACACAAGACCAACTCACTCCTTCTTGTGCAGCAGCTCCTTGACGCGCGAGACGGTGCGCGCCTGGTTCTCGGTGACGCATTCACTGGGGTTAGTGGCTCCTGTCGGCGCAACGACGGGGACTCGGACATGCGTCGCTGACTTGCAGGTCCACATTCTCTCACAGCGCTCGCCGAGCATACCCCGGCGACAAGACCTGGCTGGCTACTCACATCATCATGCCGACCTTGCCTCCCGACGCGAGCGCCTCAAACACAATCTGCTTGCCAGAGCCATCGGCGAGCTTGGTTGCCTGGGGTCAGCTTGTTCGAGACGCACTACCATGGTGTCATGCAGGCGAGACGAGCGAGCCACGGAACGGGGTCCGAACCAGCTAGAGGGTCTGTGCCTATAGCTGAAGCTCAAGCTCCGCAAGAGAGCATTACCGACGCGAGAGAGATACCAGCCAGCACCCGCCAGCTGACGATGGCAACTCTAGCCAGCTGTGGGGTAGCCTTCGCAATGTGTCGCTTGTGCTCGCAGCAGCGCGCACTCACCCTCGCAAATGCGCTCTCGACGTTGGCCTTGGGCACGCCGGCGTCCTTGGCCTTCTGGAGCGCGAGCGCGAGACGGGCGTTCTTCTCGGGGTCGTGGCTGTTTGGCGGGCGGAGCGCGAGGTGGACCTCCTGCAGGTGTCAATCGGCACAGGGGCGGGCGGGGAGCCGAGCGGGATTGCGCAGCGGGGGGAAAGACGAGACGGCAAGGACGAGGATGGAGGAGAACGTGGCGGGAACAGAGGAGACAGCAGAGAGAGCAGCGAGAAGAGCAAGGAGAGAGAGTTGGAGAAGAGTGCAAGTCGGAATCGCGGCCGCAAGATACCGTCGGGCGCGAACCAGGACCGGGCGAGTGTCAGCACCGCACGCCGCCAGCCATCTCTTTCCGGACAACCAACAACTCACGCCCATGAGCCGGCTGAAGAGGCCGCCGCGCTGCTGGTCGACTGCGCCCTTCTTGTGCCGGATCTTGCTCCAGCGCGAGTGTCCGGACAGCAGCGGGACCGAGGTCGAGAGCGCGCGGACGGCCGTGCGCGAGGGGCCGGCGGCAGCGGAAGCGGCGGTGGCGGTGGCGGCGGCAGAGGAAACGGCCAGTCTTGTCAGCAGCATCGTTGCTGTAGTCTGTTGACGAATGTGGAAGGGTGGTAGAGGTAAGATTAGGAGTGGGTTGGGTCGGGGTTTTTTTGTTATCGAGCCTCGTTCAGTTTCAGATCGCAAAGTGGAGGTGAGCCGCAATCTGGTGCCGAATCCTGGAGCGGGTCTTTCACACACTCGCAGTTACGCTGGCGAGTTGCAGAAATGCCTCATTGCTTCTCGATGCGCGACTTGCCCTCCGCGCAGCACACCTTGCAGCTCGACATGTACGGCCATAATACTTTCATCAAAGAAAGGGGTGGGGTGCTAATACCTATACCTAACGCTACACGACGGCAGGAGGCCTACCGCCTTGATTCAAACTACAATGACACTCGTGTTTTTGTACTTGGCGCACCCTTGCGGGGCGCGCATATGTTTCCGAGCTACGCACTATGCACACCTGGTGCTTGCTAATCGCAGCTCTCTCTCTCCTACACCCCCCTACGCAAGCTCAGTCACGGTGCCGACCGGCATCGGCTGGTGCTTTTTGGACTGCTCCTCCCAGTCCCCGTCCACGACGGCCTCGAGCGTCCGCTTGCGGCTAAAGCCCGTCGTGTCGGGGAACACGATCGAGGTGCCGATGACGGTGGCAGAGCCGGACGCGACTGAAGACTGGTCCGGGAGCATGCCGGTGGTGAGGAATTGCTAATTATCAGCTACAGTCGCTAGACATTGCCGTTACTCACCTGGAGCACAAGCTGATATGTCTCGTCGCTCCAGCCACTGCCGGCGAGCGGGTTGCCGACCGAGTCGACGTCGCCGCCGTTGGTCTCCCACTGCTGCGCCGAGGTCGTGATGGCGTCCACGACGCCCTGGTCCGACAGCGGGGGGAGGCCGAGGAAGCGCGGCACCTCGGCGCTAAGCTGGATCGCCTTGAGGTGGATCAGGTGCTTGTCGAGGATGCAGAACAGGTGCTGCTTTGTGAACGGCTTGGCGAGCACGTCGTTCATTCCCGACTGGAGGTACGAGTCGACGTCCTCTGCGAAGCGTCAGCACAAATGTCAGTGTGCGGTATACTCACTCGTCTGCACGTTCGAGGTCATGGAAATAATAGGCGTGTAAATGTCAAACTGGCGAATGAGCGATGTCGCCTTGCGGCCGTCCATGCTAGGGCCGAAGAAGATGTCCATGAGCACGAGATCGTACTTTGTCTTGTTCATCTTCTCGACACCCTGCTGGGCATTCTCGGCCGTCTCGACGACACAGCCAAACTTTTCAAGAAACTTGGACGAGAGCTGGCGGTACACGACGTCGTCCTCGACGACGAGGATACGCGGGGTCTGCGTCCAGGACGGCTTGAGCGTGCGGCGCGCAACCTGGCGCAGGGGGGTGCCGTTGGCGTTGGTCTGCTGCGGCGCGCCGTTGGCCGGCTGGATGCCGCCGGCCGGGTCAGCCTCGCCATTGACAGTGGCTGGGGCGGCCAGGGACGCCGCCGCCGCACCGGACGTGTCCATGCTGCCCTCCTCAAGCGGGACGACCGTCGCGCCACCCGCGGGCATCGAATCCACCATGAAGCGGAGGGATGCCCGCGCGGTGCCATTTGGGGTGTCCGGCATCCACTGTCCGTCCACCATTTGTTGCTGCTGCTGCTGCTGCTGCTGCTGCTCTAGCGGTTCGTCCTTTGGTCGATCCCCCCGCCGCCCGCGTGCCCCGGAAGCCGAGGCAGAGGCGGACGGTGGCTGGCGGGCGGCGGCAGCAGAGGGGCTCTGCTTATCCTTGGGTGTGCGTGCGTTGTCCATGCGCGGGGACACGTGCGCGGGTGGTGCTTGTGCACTTGGCTGCTGCTTCGGGGGTGCCTGCTGGAGCGGCGACACGAGCGGAGCCATAGGGAACGAAGGAACGGGGTTGTACGACGGCATCGGCCGACTGTTGTACTGCTGGTAGTTGCCTGGCGGACCAGGGGGCACGCCGCCGCCGTACCCTGGATGCTGTGTCGGGTGAAGGGCCGAGTGCGCCTGCTCGTAGAGCCCAATAATGTGGTTTACGCGCGCCGACGACGACTCGCTGGTGGGCCGCTCTGCAACGTTTGTCAGCGGCGATACTTCCGGACCCTGGATAGGTAGTACGCACCCTTATCAGAGGCGCTCAGGTGGCCCACGACTTCCCGGAGTAGGCTGAGCATGCCGGCCTCGCGGTGACGAGACTCTGTGAGCAGCTCGTTTGTCTTGTACAGGACGTCCTCGAGGGATATGATGCGGTTCAGCATGTCCATCATGCGCGACTGGTCCTCGTTGTTCATTCCACGGGCGGGAGAAGACTCGGCCTCTTCGGCGGCGGCCTTTTTGGGGACGACTGCTTTGCGCTGTTGTCAGCAGATGATGAGGGGCTGGGAGTTTACCTTGATGCTGTCGAGGTCGGCCTTGCCGCCCGCCTGGAAGTTTGGGTGCTGGAACTCCCAGACATTCTCCTTGATCTGCCCAGTATCCTCATCGACATGCTTGATCTGCAGGTTAGGGGGTGCTCTCTGTGCTCGCTGTTCTGCGGATGTCGGCCCACCTTTGAGAAGCCATACTTGTTCAGCTGGCGAACAAATGAGGAAAAGTTCGAGTGCCTAAATGTCTGGGGCCTGGATGTAAGCCGAGAAGGCGCATGTGACGTACAGAATCTTTGTGGTAAAGTCGTTCATGTCCCAGACGACAAAGCTGGTGCCGCCACGGCCCCACCCGACGCTGCCGCGCTCTCCCTTGGAGCGTGGTGCGCCTGCAGGCTTCCCGCGGCCGTACTGGGCGCTCTCGTCCTCGAGCATCTTGTAGAGCTTTTTGATAAACTCGCTCGGGCCAGCCTGCTGTGCCGAGTGTCCCGACGCAATCTCCTTTCCGTTTGTGTCAAACACGTCGTTCTTGTGCCACGACGCGTGCCGGCTGGGGGGGTCGACCTGTGAGGAGCCTGCTACGGATGGAGGGCCTCCACGCATGCCACCGGGACCCGAGATGGACGACCGCGGTCCAGCCGAGGTGGGTGTCTGATAGGGGTCACGACTAGGGCCTGCAGCGGCATTGTACGGCGCGTCCGAGGGGAAGGGCTGCTGCTGGGGCGGCATGCCACGGTAGGATGCGTACGGGTCGACATAGAGCTGGGGTGGAGGGGGCGGTACGCCGCCGGGGGGAGGAACACCACCCGGCCCGCCGGCGTAGTACATTGGAGGAAGGCCGTGGCCGCCTGGGCCCGACGGGACGCGCGACATGCGTAGTGTGTTTGGTATATGGGGAGGTGGTGGGGGGTGCTGCGGGGGGTGGGGTGTAGCGCGATCAGAGCCGGAAGGGCCGGGGCGTGTCCAGATTGCGCGTGGGTGGGAGGGTGAGTGAGTGGGTGATGAGATGCGGGTGGAATGGAATGTGGTGTGTGTTTGTGATCAAGCGGGGGAGGGTGGATGCTAGAGGAGGGTTATGGTGGAGCGGGTGATGTGATGGTGATGGTGAGAAGGATGGTTGCAGTTGTGATGGAGGAGGTGGTGGTGATGATGATGATGATGATGATGATGATGATGAAAGAAGCACAGTGTTGGAGAGAGGAAACGAGGGGGGGGGGGGGATGSAKAGSTGGCGYAGTAGTACATAGCAAAGCAGTAACGTCTGTGATGAGGGACGTGACGACCAGGCCAAGATGCGTCATCTGGTACCTCGCTCGGGTGTTGCGAGATCATGCGAGAAAAGTACACTCCATGCCCAAGAACAGGCCGACGAGGGACTGGGAGATCGGGGAATAATCACTGCCATCGCAGGGACCGGCTGTACGCCGCCTCGTCACCGCCGCCACATGCAACGTGAAAAGGAAAGGAAGGAAAATCAGCCACGCCTGAGCCTCAGTGGCGGGCACAAGCAGGGTGCTGTGGATTCCATTAGCTGCGCATGCGCTGCAGTGTGCCACAGCGTCCGCACGAGCACGAGTGCTGCACATACGATGCAAAAACCCCCCCACAGTAGACAGCATGCTTGGAACTCTGGCTGGCAAACGATGGCGCCAATGTGCCAGAGCCAGGGCGGGTGACAACCAAAGTTGGCGAGGCGGCATCCTGATCGCAGAAAATCCTGGTGGCGGTGCTCGAACGAGACCAAACACAATCTCCGAGCTCCGAGGGTTGAGAGTGAGAAACGAGTCGACAGCTGGAAATGGTCTGCTTATGTGGTCTGCTGAGCGTTGGCAGGTGCATAGGACGACCGAGCGGTTGTCGCTGTGGTGGGTGGGTGCAACCCAAGGGGTACTCTGATCTGACGTCGCAGGAGGCAGAGATTGCCGTCCGGAGTAGAGAGGGGGGAGGGGGAGGGCTGCAAGCACAGCTATAGGTGCTGTGAGGCAGATTCCAGATCTCCCAAAGGAGGGGGGGGCGAGTGACTGAGAGTGACAGAGTGAGAGATGAGAAAAATGGGTGTGTCAGGCGTGTGAACATGTCGGAAGGCCAGTGTTCCATCCACCCTGGACGCCAGTCTGGGTGGTCGCTCGCCTTGACGCTTACTCGCTTCCTCGTCTGTTTTCCCCAACCTGAGGGCGCTTTATTTCTTGTCTGCACCGTGTCTGCACAATAGCGGGCGCGCACGGAGGAGAACGGGGCTCTGCTGTGAGAGCCACTGGGCGGCGCGACTGATTTCACAGACGTCTCTCGGCGCCGTCGGCCATGACCGACGTTGGTCCACCTCCAAGGTACAAGGTGCCGAGGCCGCCGCCGCATGGAGCCGATACCCACTCGCAGCAATCTCCCACTTTACTTACTACAACGAGGGACGGTCCTCGGCCTGCATTTCTTAGGTCCAGTTTGCGTCAACAAGCACGCGTTCGAGGTCAGCTCTAGCACAGTTGCCCAAGATCGGCGAGATCGCCCGCCAGCAATTGACTGGTCACGTGACTCTACCACCACCTGCTTCTGCTCAGGGCGGTACCTCCACTCGCAAGAACCAAGGGCCCCGCCATCATCGCATCGCTCTCTCCTCTCACCTTCCCACTCCCCACTCACCACTCTGACCATCACAGCAATGCCAATCACCTCGCCGGACGGAGCGGCGCCGTTCCCGCCCCGCCCGCTTCCCGAGATCCCCACCGACCCCGTCGAGCTCAAGCTTTCCCCGAACGACACCCGGCCGCACAAGTACATTACGCTGCCGAATGGTGTGCGCGCCGTCGTCATCTCGGACCCGGAGACGGACAAGGCGGCGGGATGCGTGCGCGTCAGCGTGGGATTCATGTCTGATCCCGACAACCTGGCGGGATGCGCGCACTTCTGGTGAGCTGAGGTGCTCAACTCCCCAACTGACTCCAGCGAGCACATGCTGGCCAAGTCGTCTACGAACGTGAGCTCAGCGAGTTGACCGGTAGCTGACAAGACAGTACCCCGAAGAAGAGTCGTTCCGCCAATACATTACAGAGCACGGAGGCGCCAAGAATGCACACACATTCTACGTGTCGACGACATACGAGTTTGACGTCGCGGGCGACGGACTGAAGGAGGCAGTGGACCGCGTGGCCGACCTGTTCGTCAACCCCGTCTTCCCGCCAAACCTCTCCGAGCGCGAGGTCAATGCGGTCGACAACGAGTTCAAGATGCGCTACTCGGAGGACGGGCGCGTGGGTCTCACGAATAACAACCTCGCTGGCCACGGCTAACGGGCAGAGAAAGTTTGTGCTCATGCGGAGGCTCGCGCAGGGGCGGTACAGCAAGTTTGGCACCGGCAACCGCACGACCCTCTGGGACGACCCGGTGGCGGCTGGGCGCGACCCGCGCAACGAGCTCGAGGTCTGGTGGAAGAAGCACTACTGCCCCCGGCGCACAACCATCAGCTTCCTCGGCCGCGAGGACGTGGACACGCTTGGGGAATGGGTGGCGAACGCGTTCGGCCACATGCCCGTCATCACAGACGGGCTCCCGATTTCCGGTCCGGATGGCGTGCACGGCTTCTACGACTCGGACCCATACGCGCCCGAGGACGAGGGCCGCGCTGTATTTATGAAGCCAATCAAGGACACGCGCGAGATTGAAGTGCGGTTCGTCGTGCCCGACGTCGACCACCTGCATGACGTCAAGGTGGGTATGAACACCTCGACAGGACTGACCCATTCAGCCTTTCAGAGTTCTTGCGTACCTTCTTGGTGATTCTGGCAAGGGCACCCTCGAAGCCTACATTAAGCAGCAAGGATGGGCGCACAAAGTCGCCGCGGTCGAGGACACGTCTGTCCCGGGATTCAACGTGCTCCATGTTCTCGTGTACAACATGACTCCCGAGGGCATCGAGGCGTGGCGCAAGGTGGTCAGCGCGGTATTCAGCTACCTGGACATGCTCCGCCAGCGTGTGTCTGGAATTGAGGCCACGTTCAACGAGATGCGCGCTCTTGGTCATATTCACTTCCGGTTCAAGGAGCGCACTGCCCCGAGGCAGTATGTCCAGCAGGTGGCGTCGGCGCTCATCCGCCCCGTTCCGCCCAGCTTTATCCTCTCGTCTTCGACGCTGTTTGGCGAGTACGACGAGGGCCAAGTCCGCGCCGCGCTCGACCACCTCGATCCCACTCGTGTCCAGGTGTGTGTCCTGTCGGAGAAGCTCCCCAGCGATGTCGATGGCACGTTCGACCAGGTCGAGCCAATCTACAGCACCGAGTACAAGCTTCTCAAACTCGACAAGGCGTGGCTCGCTGGACCCCGGGAGCCGATCCCCGAGCTCGGCCTCCCGGAGCCCAACCCATACATCCCTGCCAACTTTGAGGTCCCAGAGTTTACACCGCAAGATGTCCCCGCGCTGATCTATCGCGACGAGCTGTCCACGCTGTGGCACAAGCGTGACGAGCGGTTCCTGCTCCCGAAGAGCCACATCACAATCAAGCTCAAGACGCCGCTCGCCAACAGCTCGCTCCGAAACACGGTCCTCGGCGAGACTCTCCTCCGCCTGCTGCGTTTCGAGGTCCAGGACGACATCCGCCGTGCGGGCGACGCGGGCCTGCGCGTCGGTCTCAGCACCAGCAGCCACGCCCTCATCCTCAGCATGTCCGGCTACACGGACAAGCTCCCGCTTCTCCCCGAGATGCTCCTGTCGACGCTCGTCTCGTACAATGTGACGAGCGAGTCTGTCTTCACGGAGATTATGGACCAGCAGCGCCAGGCGTGGCAGAACATTCTCCGCGACAAGCCCGCAGTCCAGGGCGGCTACTTTGACCTGTACGTCAACGAGGAGGACAACTGGCTGCCCACGGACATTCTGGCCGAGCTTGCGAGTGAGTACACGCGTGTGAAAGTGTGTTGCTGACTACAGATGTGACGCCCGCGGACATTAATGCGTTCCGCCCGCTTCTGCTCGCGAATCTCCACATTGAGACGTACGCGCACGGCAGCATCACGCGCGAGGCGGCCCTGGCGTTGAATCAGACGGTCAAGCGCGTGCTCGCGCCCAAGCCGCTGTCTGCCGCCGACAAGGCTGCGCTGCCGCGCTACTTTTCCGTCCCGCAGGGCTCCGAGCTCGTGTGGCAAGTCGGCCTTGGCGACGAGGGCAAGCACAATCTGGTAAAGTACGTCGTCTGCCTGGGCGAGCTGCCGACGGTGCGCGAGCGCTCGCTTGCGCGCCTGCTGGCCCAGGTCGCCAAGGTGCCCATCTTCGCCACGCTCCGCACCGAGCAGCAGCTGGCGTACCTGTGCCGCACCGAGATGCACATTGACGGCCCCCTGCTGCGGTTCGAGATTACGCTCGAGTCCGAGTACGATCCCGTGTTTGTCGAGAACCGCATCGAGGAGGTCCTGGACGGCAAGCTGCTCGACGTCATCCGGGGGCTGTCAGAGGACGACCTGCAGCGCAACATTACGTCGCTGCGGAGCAAGCTGCTCGAGACGCCCAAGACGATGAACGAGGAGGCGCTCAAGTTCCGCTCGCGCATCATCCGCAACACGTACGACTTTGAGCGGCTCGAGGCGGACGCAGAGTGCCTGCGTTCTGTTACAAAGGACGAGCTGCTCGCGTTCTACGACGCCAGGGTCCGCACGAGCTCGGAGGCGCGCCGCAAGCTGTCACTGCACCTCCGCCGCAAGCACAAGCCGCGGGACGACTCGGTGCTGCGCGAGCGGACAACGTATGTAGAGGACATAGAGGCGTGGAAGGCGGGGCTCGAGAGGATTACCGTTGCGCCGGTCGACCTGGACGCGCTCAAGCCCGAGGCCAAGCTGTGACACAACCAGATGGCAGTTAGTGAATGATAAGCCTCATAGAGCAGGACAGCAGCGAGCTGTGAATGAATGCAGATGTGTTATTACGCCTATGATAACTGTCGTCAGCTAAGGTCGCACACAGCATAGCTCACGTATGGTTCCTCTCCGCCGGCGACGGGATCGGGAGCTGGGGTTTGGCTGCCTTGAGCCTTGCGGGCTGGTGACTAGCCGTGCTGCGTTTATCCCTCGACGGGCTTGCGGTCCGGGAGGTCGACCTTCTCGGCGTGCAGAGGCGAGAGGAGGGGGCCGTGGAAGTCGCGGCGCGCGATCTTGGGGTCCTTGTGGTTCTTGTCGACCATGATGAGGAACATCGAGGACGCGGCGGCGAAGATGCCGAGCATGAGGAACGGATTCGGGCCCTTGCGGGACGGCGGGCGGGGCGGGGCGACCATGGTGGTAGTAGGTGTGCGAGGTGTGAGATGGAGCAGTGAGATGATCGCGAGCGAGCTCGATCTCGATCTTGTCCGAAGCGAGCCGGTGGCCACTGCGGCCAGAGGAGTCGGCCAGAGGAGTCGGAACATTTGGTTCCGCAGTCCGAATAGCGGACACGGAGTGATCTCCGCTCGCCACACCCCGCGACGTCACCCACGGGGTTGTGGAGGTGGCTGGAAGACTGATGCACGCTCTCAGCGTTCTCCATCACCATATATTCCATGCTTCTGTCTCGAGAATGAGCACCGCAAGGGGACAGTACACGCCTCTTCCCAGCACGAGCGACGCCTCGGCGCCGACGCCGAGGGTGCACTCTCCCGCGGCCGCGGGCCAACGACTCGATGCCGCCGCCGACCGTGGCCACCCGGGACTCGGTGCCGACCGCGAGCTGCTAGGCGACGACGGCGACGATATGGACAAGGGAGAAGTGGACGAGTCGGTCGTCGTGGTCCCGGGAGAAGACGAGTACGTCGTTTGGTGTGTCCCTTTCTTTCCACCAAGGCTGACTCTCTCAGGATCAACCGCTTCGTGCGGACGCTCGTCGCGAGCGCGTCAGTCTCCGGCTTGCTGTTCGGGTGCGTTTCGTCTCGCGACGCTCAGCTCCAGGACCCAGATGAGCTCAGCTGATGCATCACAGCTACGACACGGGTATCATCTCCGGCACACTGTGAGCACCGTGCTCTGAGCCCGGAACTGACCCCAGAGTGACGATCGGCCGCGACCTCGGCGCAGACCTCACGACCTGGCAGAAGGAGGCGATTACCTCTAGCACGACGCTTGGCGCGCTCTTTGGCGGCCTCGCCGCCGGCGCCATGAGCGACTATACCGGCCGCAAGAGCGTGCTCGGCGTCGCCAACGTCGTGTTCATCCTCGGCGCGCTCGTGCAGGCCGCCGCGCACTCGGTCGCGAGCATGGTGTCCGGCCGCTTCGTCGTCGGCGTCGGCGTCGGCCTCGCGAGCTGCATTGCGCCGCTATATATTGGCGAACTCGCGCCGACAAAACAGCGCGGACGGCTCGTGACTATCAACGCGGTCGCGTGCACGCTCGGCCAGGTCGTCGCGTACGGTGCGTCTACTTGTACTACTGTACACTGACCGGTAGCCATTGGCGCGGCATTCTACAGCACGAACCAAGGGTGGCGATACATGGTCGGCCTCGGCGCCGTTCCCGCGCTCGTGCAGCTGGCTTCTCTCGCCTTCCTCCCTGAGAGCCGTGAGTTGCAGGCATCTCCACCGAACTGACAAGCCAGCGCGCATTCTGCTCTTGCGCGGAGACACGACCGCTGTGCAACGGACGCTCGCACGCATCTATCCCCTCGCGACGCCGCACGACCTCGCCCGCAAAGTGGCCATCATGCGCGCGGCAGTCCGCCAGAGCGCGCGCATCGAGGAGCACACTACGTGGTGGGACCGCGCCCGCAGCCTGTTCACCGTCGGCACGTACCGGCGCGCCCTCGGTAAGCTGCGTCCCCTTCCTCCGAAAGCTAACTCCAGTCATTGCGTGCGGCCTGCAGGCGCTCCAGCAGCTGTGCGGCTTCAACAGCTTGATGTACTTTTCCGCCAGCGTCTTCGCGGCGCTCGGGTTCGACCACCCGACGGCCGTCGGCATGATCATCGCCGTGGTAAACTTTCTGTTTACGCTCGTAGCGTTGAAGGTGGGTGTCTGCTGGAGCTTGTTGATGGTAAAGCTGACGTGCAGATCGTGGACCCGATCGGCCGCCGCAAGGTCATGCTCTACACTGTGCCCAACATGACCATTGCGCTGCTCGTCGTCTCGCTCGCCTTCTACTGTACGTGCCCCCTCCCGCCGACAGCCCACTGACCTGGCGCAGTCCTGACCGCGAGCACCGGCGGAATCCTCGTCCCCGGCGCCGACTACCCGCGCAGCCTGGCGCTGACGGTGCTGGCGGGCATGGCGGCCTACGTCGCAGCGTACGCGACCGGCCTCGGCAACATTCCCTGGCAGCAGGGCGAGCTGTTCGCGCTCGAGGTGCGCGGCATCGGCACGAGCCTCGCGACCGCGACCAACTGGGCGTGCAACCTGCTGATCGCCGCCACGTTCCTCAGCCTCCTCGAGACGGCGTCCCCGGCCGGCGCATTCGCGCTGTACGCGGCCGTGTGCGCCGCCGGCTGGGTGTTCTGCTTTATGCTGTACCCCGAGACGTCGGGCCTGAGCCTCGAGGAGGTGTATGCCCTGTTTGCGGACGACTTTGGCGTGCAGAAGAGCATGCGGATGCGCGAGGATAAGGCGGCGCGCGCGGCGGCTGCGCGGCTGCGGGACGAGTAGGGCAGACTGGGAGAGTTGTATAGCATTAGGACGATGGGCGCGCTGATGCAGATGGGATGGCCTAGGTGCTGAGGACCGCTGCTGGAGCTGCAGAAATGCTGGGCGAGGCTGTCTGCCACTGCCACCGTGTGTGCCCAGTGTGCGCTGCTTTCCGACATTGCGGGCCACCAGAACCGGCACATTGTCCCGGCTGGTTTGTGCTGATTCTGTCTCGGTCCACCAGCTGAGGCTCTGGGCCGCAGCCACTTGTCCCGCGCTCGACGTCGCCGTCACGCTGCCAGGGGGATAAATGAGCCTTCCAGCTTTCTGGCAATGTGGCCCACGAACCACTGGCCCAGCGTAATGTCTGCAAAGGCGAGAGACACAACACTTTAGCAACGCGGGACGCTCCCCGCGGGATCCCACCTCCCAGCCTCTCGCAGCACCAACAAACATTAACAAAATGACAAAAAGAAAAAAAAGAGTGGCGCAGCCGCAATCCCATCGATATGGTATAGATACACAGAGAGAAATAAAGTAAAATAAACTATAGATGGCGCGGCGCGGCCCGAGGAGATACCCAGGACGATGCAAGGCAATCAACTTGTCAAAAGGTGATTGCTATGCGACTCGAGTCGAGTCATGGGCGGGGCGGCTTGCTGGCCTGGCAGCAAATGGAAACCCCTTCCCGCTGGAGAACGGCAGTTAGTGCGCGGAGTGGTTGCGGTTGCGGAGCGCGCGGCGGTGGCGGCGGCGGCGGAGCGCCTTGGGGGTGCACTTCTTCTTGCCGGAAGTAGCGGCGGCGGCGGGGCCCGAGTCGGTGCCGGTGCCCGCGCCGGCGCCGGTGTCAGTGGTGGTACCAGCGGCAGAGGCGGAGCTCGAGGCCGCGCCCGACGAGGCACCAGACTCGGCGAGCTCCGGGGCGGCATCATCGGGCTTGGCGCCCGTCGCGGGAGGAGCGGACGACGTGTCGGGCACAGACGAGGCAGGGTCGACGGCAGCGGCACCGCCCTCGGACGAGCCCGAAGGGCCGGCGACGGGGGCGGTGGGGGCAGGAACACCAGTGGGGGTGCCGTCAATAGCTGTGGTTGTGGGAGAAGAGCCAGTCGTGTCGGTAGCAGCAGGAGCGGCATCGCTGGAACGGGGCGACGCCGAGGACGCCGAGGGCTCGGCGAGGAGCTCGCCGGCGCCTCCGGGGGCAGTTGGAGCAGCGCCGGGCCAGTTGACCGAGTTGGAGTACGGGGCTTGGTACACGGCCCTGCCGGTCGGGCGGGGAGTGTCCTTCTCTCCGGGCAGGCGGGTGACATCAGTCAGCGCGAGCTGGGTTGCCTGCCACTTGTTCTCGGGGGCAGGGGGGTTGGCGACCTGGCTGTAGGGCGTCGTGTCGGCCATGTTGGCGAGCATCTGGTAGGACTTTGCCTCGCTCGCTGCAAAGCCTGCGAGCTGTCCGTCAGGGGCCTTCATGATGGCGTCCGAGTTGAACTTTGCGAAACGGCCGTTTGCCAGGCTGACACCCCAAGGAGTCGAGTACGGGCCGTTACCAATGAGGGGCACGGGGATCTCGGAGCCGGCAGCGTACTCGACGAATGCGGGGAGGCCAATCTCCTGCGCCCAGTTTCCGAGGAGCAGGTTGGGGGCGATCCAGCCGGGGTCGCCCTGGTACCACGGGCAGTCGTTGGGCTTTGTCTCGGGGCCGTCTGCAGTCCAGATGGGGTTGCAGCCAGGAAGGTTGTCGATGGGGGCAAAGTAGCCAAGTTCCTCGTTGGGGATTGTGCCCTGGTACCTGCAGTTGGGGCTGTCGGTGCTGAGGTGCGGGGGCCAAAGCGAACAGCTGTACGACTCAATGTTGCCAGAACCGCCGCACTCGTTGATCGCGCGCGTGAGAACGTCCGTGTCCCAACCGTTGATAAAGTCGGCGTGGTAGGTGAGACCGGTGGTGTCGCCGTTCGAGAGGACATAGTTGACGGCGCCGGGAGCGCTGTTCCACATTGCCTTTTGCCTGTCGTCGGGGGTGTACTGGATCTCCATGTGCATGTGGGGGTACTTGATGGGGTGGGAAGCGGGGCAGTTGAGCTCGTACTGGCCCTGCCAGGCCTTTCCGCCTCCACCACCAACAGGCCAGGTCATGTGCGACCAGTGGTCCCACGAGTCGAGCGACTGGTTGGCCCAGCCGCAGGATGGGAACTCAATGACGAGCTTGGCGTCGCTGACGCCGTCGGGAGCGTTGGTGCTGTTGGGCAGGTAGTAGTGGGTGTCGATCTTCTTGCCGTGAACATCGGTGACATCGTGGCCACTGGATGGTCAGCAGCCACCACCGGTTGGGTAACTTACATGGTGATGCGGGCGCGCTCATCCCACTGGTTGCGGCTGCCAGCAGTGCCAGTTATCATACGCAGACCCTCTGGGAAGGGCTGGACGTTGTCGCCGTGAATCTGGTAGTACATGCGGGCGAGACCGCCGGCGACGGGCTCAAACTTTCCATCGGGACGCTTGAGGTAGAGAATCGGAGCCCAGTAGTTGGACTTGTCCTTTTGGTTGTTGTACGAGGTGCAGGTGGCGGACTGCATCTGGGCGTTTGAGCTGAGGTCGGAGCGGAAGTTGGAGGCGCCGTAGACAATGTGGGCGTGGGCGGCAATCTTGCCAGGAGCGACGATGGGGTCGATACGGGCAGCGACGATGGGGCGGGCCATGCCCTGGACAAAGTGGCCCTGCGGGCCGGCGGTGACCGCGGAGGCGGTGAGAAGTGCTGCGGCAGTAGCGGCCGCGAGGCGCCGGCGGAGGGAAGTGTTGTTGTCGCTGGGCATTGCGGACGTGAGTGTGTGTGGATGGGGGTGACAAGTGATTGTGGTTGGGCGGGGTTGGCGAGGGCTGAGCACGAGACCGACCGGCGGTAACGTGTTCGAGCTGGAAAGGAGTGTGGTGGCCGAGTAGGCGTGGAGGAGAGGGAGCGAGAGAAAGGAGAAGGGCGGCGGCGGCAGCGGCAGCGGAAGCGATGGCAGCGGCGGCGACGACGACGACGAAGAAGAAAGTGACAACGAAGGGTTAGTAGGCGACCGAGAGCGAGGAGGATGGTTCTTTATAGTCCTGGGCCTGGGGTGGGGTGACATTGGGATCTCTTGAAACAGTGACGGAAAAATGGGGCTGCTCTGCCCTGCCCGTCTGGCCCCCCCGCTCCTCCTTTGATCCTCCTTTGCCTTTGGGCCTGTCCCGCGCCCGCTCTCTTATGCATTCCAGAGCATGTCTCTCCTCGCTCCTCTCCCTCTTCTCTCCGCCAAATGCCCGTCTCCCCCCCCTCGATCCCCTCGCTCCCCTCGATCCCGACGCGCGTACGACGCGCCTGACCCGCGGGAGTGGCGCCTTCTTTCCCCCTGGGCGCCACTTTCAGTTTCCCGAGATTCTGAAACGCCCAGCCCAACCGACTGCCACTGCGTCATCCCATCTCGCTCTCTCTTTCTCTCTTTGCTCTCGGCCCTCTGCCGTTATTTGACTCATCTCTTCTGCCGATAAGCTTCATCTCCTGGCCGGCCCAGCATACTTAGTGCGCAGTACCGCCGACGACACCCTACCCAAGACTGGACTGGCCAGACTGTCGGGGACATAAACAGGCAGAATGGGGTCCTGCTCGCAGTGGGTACGCCCAAGCAGGGTGATCTGCAGCTGGTAAACAGGGAAGCTGCCGGGCCGGGCAGACGCGCGCATGTGGACGACGGCTCTTCCAGCGCTCTGATCGCCTGCCAGCGGCCCGATGCGTGTGAAGCCAGTGCCGCAAGGCGGGGCGCCACTCTGTGTGCCGACCATGCATACTGCTGCGGTGCGCGGACATCCATTGGGCCAGAGAATGCCCGCTCCGGTCCGTTGAGCGTCCATCTCACAGCTCGAGCGGGCGATGTGAATCTCCGTCCGCCGCCTCGAGGCCACTTGTTCAATTGCATAGTTTCCTCGAGCTCGCGCGCAAACAGTCGCTGTACGACGACATTGAGCCTATGTCGGGAACGAGGTGCACCCCCAAAGTCTGGCTGGACCTGTCGCCCCCTCCTCTTCGCAACGGTGCCTCCAAACACATCCTCATATCCTGGAGCTCGCGTGGTTCAAGACGACGTCGACTTGCTGCTCGCTTTCCAAGACAGAGGCTGGGAGAAGAGACAGAGGCTGGGAGAATGCGTTCCTGAGAAACGCGGTAAAACACGGCGCAGCGGTCCAGAACTGCCCTTGTATACATCTATGGCAAAGTAAGGTTTGACAACCCGGGGGACTGTCGCTCACTGCACCCATCGTACTAGAAGGGCGATGCAAGTGGCGCCGCGCACAGTCGACGCTGGACTATACTCGCTGCCATGAAACGGCCTGTAGGCTATGCAAGATCGCTTGCTGTCTTCGAGTGGGGTGGAGTTGGGAGGGAGGTGTCGAGCTTGAGGCACAAGCTACGCACACGATTGGTGTGGTGGCCTGGCACGGTGCGAGTGGTCGCAGCCCTGCTTCCAAACTGACTCGGTTCACGGAGGGCATATTCTTCTCTCTCAACGTGGGTCTTGCCTTGTCCTCTTCTCTGAAGCATTCTGCTCCTCACAGACTGCAGTTCGCCGTTCAACGCTTGGTCATGGACAGATTCAAGTGGCAGACGGCTTGGAGTGGTCGGACGCCATCTTGGGCTCTCGGCCACCACTCACAAGCCACCCAGGCGAGTCTCCAAGCTCCATGCACCATGCACCATGCACCATGCTGCACCATGCTCGGTCTGCACTGCGTGCTGCAGGGCTGAGCAGCGTGTTCAGAACGCAGCTTGGGGGCTCGGATTGTGGCTCATTTCACGCGCCTTTCTTTGACGTCATTTCACAGAGACAATGTCGCACAAGGACAAGGTCGGCAGCACCGCAATCCTGCTGGCCGCCACCTCTCTTTTGACACTTGTCCACATCACATCTCATCTCGACATCACCTCTCTACTCGTCCTCTCCCCCACCCCATCAGCGTCTGTCTCCGCCACAATGTTCGGCACCGGCGGCATCTCGCTCCCCTCCGGCCCCCTCGTGCTCCCCACCATCAACCCGAACCAGTCCGCAGCACCCACTTCCACAGCGTCCTCCCCACGCAGCACCGCCGCGCTGGTCCTCAAGCTCACAATCACCATCCTCGCGCTGCTCCAGCTTGCCTCGTTCGTCCTCAGCATCACAGAGTCGAGCGTGCCCGGCATGGCGCTGCACGGCGCGACCCTCGGCGCGACGCTGGCGTTCCTGTTCATCTTCAAGCACGAGATGCCCTAGTGCGTCGACCATCGGAATGGCACACTCCGCGGGCGGACCACATGCATCCAACAAAGCAACTACCGGCTGAGAAGCGAGGAGGAGCTCTACTGCCGGCGTCAGCGCCCTCCCCCCCATTGCTTACATTCTCCTACACGTCTCCACGATCCTCGACACCACCACCTTCACGAACGTTGTACATACCTACCCTGCCCTGCCTACCAATCTCGCGCGGGCACCTCGATGTTTAACCTGTACATTTGGACCTCTCTTCGCTCGGGCCCCCGTGCTGTGCGGCTCGGCGGCGGCTTGGCGGCCGTGACCGGGGATGAGAGACGGAGCTGCATGTGGACAAGTCGCGGCGGCGCACTGACCACTGTTCGGTACGCGGAACGAGTTACACTTCGAGGAACCGCTGATCTGATCACGCTGATGGCTTTGCGGAAGGGGCAGGCGCAGTATTGGTGGCGTCTGGATCCATTTAATGCCTCACCGACCTCGTCCATCAGAGGCACGAGTCACGGGCGGTCGGACGGGTGGGGCTGTATCTCGGATCTGGCCGCCAATGACGATGAAATGGACCCAGTCGCCACTGACGTTCCCATTTGGAGCGAGTAAATGACGGGCAAATGATGGCATTCTCTAGATGCCTATGTACCTATATTGGTCTCAATCGTCCAATTAATGACACCAGCAAAGTGCGCTGCACCGAACAGCGAATGCCGCTGCTGGCTGGCCGGGTGCCGTGGGGTGCCGCGGCCAGCCCGCGCTTGCCAGACGAGCTCGCGGGACGCTGGCGGTGAGACATTACATTTGTCCCTGCGCCTCGCTGTAGTGGGCCAGCCCGGCCAGCCCACAGAGTTCATCAGTCAATGCATGTGATGCAATAATGGGTTCCTATTCCTGCTGGGTCGTGACTGCTAACGCCTGATACTGCGCTGAGCTGCGTTGCGTTGCGTTGCTGCACATGCTGACACGCTGGCCCCTGCCACAGCCATCTGGCTGTCATCTGGCAGTCACATGGTGTGCTGACCCTGGCATGCCTCCTGCGATGTGAGGGCTAGAGCACTGAAAGCGCACGTCCAGCAGCCAGCAGCTAGCAGGCAGATCGTGGCGGGCAGAATGCAGTGTCTGCTGCTGCGCTGCTTGTATCGAGAGCTGCCTCTTGGATCCTTGGAGCCCGCCTCCCGAGAGCCAAAGGCAGTCGGGCGCTCACTCAGCCCGGTACCGCCGCTGTTTGGGTGCGCCGCCACAGCCACATGTGTGCTGACCGGTACCGCCCAGACGCAACAATGCAATGTCGAGCAGCTGACACACTTCAAACAGACGTCCCACTCTGGGCACCCCCGCCAGGCCGGACAGGCCGGCCGCCCGCCACTGACATGTCCGCTGCGCGCGGGTCGCCTGGCGACCTGTCCCTTGTCTCGTGTCCACACCCAGCTCACCGCACGAGGCCGCGGCCTGCCTCTCGCGCCTGCTCCAGTACGCAGCCTGGCCGTCCGGCGGGGCCTCGAACAACATATATACAGCGCGTCCGCTGGTCATTTCGTGTCACAACACACACCATCACCTCCTTCTCCAGCGACCAAACCCAGACGCCTTCCTCCCGCAGCCATACCCACACCCACCATGATCAACTCGCTCGCTGTCCTCCGCACGCTGCGCAATGGCGTCCTCGCGACGGTCGGCCTCGGGGTCGCGACGACGCTCAACAAGCAGCAGGGCTGGCAGACCGTCAAGGGCTCGGGCGTGCAGGTGTGGGGCAACATTGTGAGTGGCGCTGGCAGCGGGGGAAGCAAGGGCAAGGGCAGCAGGCTGACAGCTCGCAGAAGGGCAAGTTTGCCTAAGCGATACCGCGAGACTACGAGTGCACACGAGCAGCGAGCGGCACGAGCCACGCGAAGCGCACGACGGCCGAGGACAGGACCGGGAGGACGAGCGTCACAGTAGCATCAAGAGACCGCGAGCACGCGGGCGCGGGCGTGCAGGGACAGAGAGCATGTGCATTAGGGGCGTTTTTAGAGGCGTGTTGTCATTGTGGAGGTGGGTGTCTCGAACAGTGAGACAGGGGCCAGTGTTGTTGTTGGGCCCGTCGTTGCCCCTGCCGCCTCGGACATCCCAGTACGAGCCGGCTGGGGTGGCATGTACATACGTAGCCATGTATGCAAATTATTACAGCTGCTGGGAGTGTGGTGTTGCTGTAGAGGCGTAGAACGGTGAGCATGGCTGCGGGAGCGCACCCAAGGGCTGCCTCTCTGTTGAGCAGCGCCGAGGGCACGGGTTAGGGAGAGCATTGCGCTGGGTGCGGATGGGCACACGGCTATCTCAGTGTGCCCTCACCTTCCGCTGGCCGTTCGGAAGTTTCGGGTGAGGCTAGCAGGTGGGCAGGTCCCCCTGCAAGGCTGCGGGAAACGAGGCTCCGCGTAGATACAAACTACGGCCTCTGATCATCAGGCTCCGACATGCCGAGACACGCCCACGCTCGAGCCAGAGACATCGCCAGAGAGGTGCCCATCTCTAAGGGCGGCCTGGTCACTCAGAGGAGACCAAGTAACTTGCCGCGCAGGGACCCGCCCGGCTAGCTGCTCGTGAGGTGGTGCGTGCTGGACTCAGAGTGGAGCAGCGCTTTGGGCCGCGTCTCCTTGCTCTTGTTTTTTCGAATCGAGCCCGTGGCCCGTGAACAGCGGATCTACGCCGATTCGATTTTTCCGGGCGGCAGCTGGGTGTACGTGCAGACTACGCGGTCGGCTCTTGTTCTCGCGCCTGTTGGTGCGCGTAGGAGCCCGCAGGCTGGGTTGGTGGAGAGGAGAAGAGATATCGGCCGAGGCAGCCCGATGGGGATTCGCTGCCGCTTCGAAATTTCTTTATCAGATAAAAAGATAACCCCACGGCTCGGCCTTGGCCCGGTACGCCCGATGCATGATCGAACCACAAAGCATATACAACCTGCCAAGCCCCCTCTTCTTCTTCTCCCCACCACCACCACCACCACCATGCTTCACCCAGAGTCCTACCCGCATATCTTTGACACGATCGCCGCGCAGAGTCCCGCCAGCAGCCTGCTGGCGCTCCGCGGCGTGTCGAAAGCCGCCGCCGAGGCGGCCGACGCGCTGCTATTCGAGCACGCCGTCCTCATCCTCGACTGGGCGGGCCGCGTCACGCTGCAGGCCAAGGACGGCCCGCGCCTGCACAGCGACCTCGCAACTTGCCCCAGCACGAGCTACACGCTCGCACGCCTCGCGCGCGTCCTCCCGCGCATCCGCCACCTGACGCTCGCCGGCGTGTACGAGTTTGGCTGCATCCCGTCGCACGCGGTCGTCTCGTCGCTCGTTGGCAGAATGTACGCGCTCGAGCACGTCACGCTCGTCCCGGACCCCTACGGGCGCAAGTGGCGCGGCGCCGGCGGGCTGCGCCTCTCGGGGCTCGACAGCCCGCACGCGGCGCCGTGCTGCTCCGTGCGCCGCATCCCGCGGCCCCCGACCCCGCCACCGTCCGCGCCGTACGAGTCCAGCAACGCAGCAGCAGCGGCAGACACGTCTGACCTCGTGATCCGCACGCACGCGGGGGCGCGCTTTGACCCCGCGCTCCTGGGCGTCCTGGGGCGCGCGCGCGCCCTCACGCTCGTGCTCGCGCTGTGGTCGCCCGGTTGGACGTCGTCGCCCGCGCACCGCCAGTCGGCCGTCGCGGCGGCAAGCCACGCCGCGCTCGTCAAGTGGCGCTACGCGTCCGCGTGCGCGTTCGTCGCGGCCGCAATGGAGCCGGCCCTCTCCCGGGGCACCAGTGGCCTCGACGAGCGGGGCCGCCGGGCGGGCGCGGACATGCCGTCCGAGCGCACCGTGACGGTCGTCGGCCTCGAGCAGGTCCACCCGGCATACCTTGACCACGAGTGGATGCCCGACTACGAGGCTCTGACATGTTTCCGCAACGGTGTAAAGCTGGCGCTCCACGGCCTCGCGGCCGTGTCGCAGCGCGAGCGCGACCTGAGGTGTGCGCACGCATGCGAGTACCAAAGAGGCCTGCTCACTCCCGAGGCCGAGGAGCTGCCGTTTTCGTTCTCGCTGGATGGAGACGAGGACCGCCGCGGGCGCGCGCGAGGGCGCATACCCCTGGCAGCACCAGCGCACCCTGCGCTCGAGCACGCACACGCACACGCGCACGAGGAGCCACTTCCGGGCACAAACACCACCACAGACGCAGAAACCACCGAGAGCATGGCGCCAAACGGCCTCGTCGATCCGGCATACTTCGCCGACCTCGTCGGTCGGCTGCGCGACTATGCGTCGTCGCGGTCGCCTACCCGCTCGCCCCCTGCCTCCCGGTCCATCGACGCGAGCCGCGGAAGCCGCCAGCACGTGCTGCACACGCCCGCCCTCGGCGGCTCCCCCACCATGACGTCCGTGGCGGTGCCGATACCGGGGCCAGCGTCGCGCGGGGCCTCGTCCTCGTCTCGCTCGGCCTCGTGGGCTCGGTACGCCCCGGCCCGCTCGCCGTCAGTGTCTTCCCGCACCGATGGCACCGCTGGTACCGCTGCTGGCCGTCTCGCCTCCGCGTCACCGTCACCGTCCCGCGATAGCCTGTATGCGCGTCTGACGTTTGCGACGCTCCTGCAGCACGCGGTCGGCATCGACCTCGGCAGCAGCGGTGCGAGCACGCCTACTGGTGCCTGCGGCGGGCACCCGTAGACCGGTGCGAGACCTGAACCCTGCCTCGCGCGACAGCCGGGCCGGTCGCGATTGGGAGACAGACGCCTGAGCCGAGCCGTAGATCTGCAATCCGCAGGGTGGACGTGCAGGAACGACCGGCGCCGAGCCCGGAATGTACTTTATGACGTTGCAGCCTGTTGTGGTGGTGACCGAGTCGGCCGCATCGTGCATCGTGCAGCCAGCCCACTCGTCTACGTCCGCTGCGGGGGACCGGCGGCGTCCGCTCAAAGCTCAAGCGTCCCCGTGGAAGGCCGTGCGGTTGGGGAGCGGTACATCTACCCGCTCACCCTCTTGCTCGCTGTTGCGTTCGCCCGTTCGCCCAACGGCCTCCGGCCGATGCACTGCTGCCAAAGACACTTAGTTGTCAATCCCCTCTTGTCCCCTCCCGACGCTCGACGCCATCGCGGTGGCGGATCCAATCAGCACGGAGGTGCCCCTTCGTTCAGCAGGAGAAGCATCGCCAGTGACGCCGCTGCAGAACCCAGCCGACGGGATGGAGGCCGAAGCCGCTCCCCCAGGGCTGACCCATCACGTGATGTTCTCGAGTCGGACGAGACTCGTCGCGCGCGACGAAAATGGCACCTGGGCGAGAGCGTCGGCGAAGAGTTGAACGGCGACTTTTGGCCAGACGCCAACGAAAAGTACGGGTAGGTCGTCCCATATTGGCATGAACTGACATGCAGCACCGAGATCCAGCGCACGCTCGAGACGATACGGCACGCCGGCGCCGTCGCCACCAACGTCGTGCCATGCTTGTTTGGCATTTGCGCGATGGCCGCCGCGTGTGTGTTGGGCACCTCGATGACGCTCTCGTGCCAAGCAGCAAGCACTTTGAAGCCACCACGCAGATTCAGGCAGAGCGCGTGCTCAAGGCGCTCACGAAGACGTGATAACACGGACACGTTCACCTCGAGTTACGACCTCTGCACCCATGCACGCTGGCGCGCCGGTGCCATATGTATGCCTAGCACCCCAGCCGCCCTCCTCGTGTATGTCACGACCAGATACTTGACTGGTGGCACTAGAGTACAGAATCATTCAACGTTGGAGCCATGAAGACCCATCAACTTGTTGGTCACGACTCATCCCGATGCCCCTCTTACGACCGACCTCAACCGCCTTTCACCTTTCCCACAACCTGCCTCCTCCTCAGTCACTTCTGGACATACCAAACAACCGTCTTGTTCCTCTTCCATTCATGTATCCCTCTTCCGCTTTGTTTGTTTGGTAGTAGCGTATGCATGCCGCTCCTAGACTAACCCGGCCTTGCGAACCAGCCTGCGATCGTCGGAGGATCGTTGAGGGCCGGGCAGGGCTGGGCTGGCAGGGACGAGGAATTTTACACTTTTGGGTCTGGCCCCGAGGTGTTCTTTTGCATTCCACATCTGTGGCACTTCCTTTTTGTTGATCTCATTGTTCCATGACGTGCGTGTGCTTGTCCGATCACGGGCAGGCGAGGGAGACGCATGTCCTTGCGCTCCTGCGGCTGTAGAGATAGATATGACCAAGGCGCGTCAAAGCAGTGCTGCAACGCGCAGCTCGCGCAGCGCCGTGCCATGCGGCGCCGTCTGGCCGCGTGCGCCGCGTCTGGCGCCTCTGATTCCACCCGCCTGCAACTGGCAACTTGTACACTGTCCGCGGCGCACGCGCACTGACCGACCGCCCGGCTCCTTTGTTTGACTGGCCGGAGAGGGGAGGGAGACACATCCAGCTGGCCTGGCCTGGCCGCGCTGTTACTCCTTTGCCCGCCCTCTGTTTGTGGCTGCTGGTCGTCGCCAGCCCTGGTGATCACGACGCCACAGGTTTGGGCGACTTCCTGTGTCGCCCACTATTCACTGGCCACTGATCCACCACTCACACACTGTCCGATTGCGGGGGGCAGGTCGCATGGCGAGTCGGGTGCCGTAGTGAAATGAAGTGAAAGTATGGCGGTTTAGAAGTGGACGATGGCGACCGAGATGAGAAGAGTTGAAGGCTGGAAGCTGCCTCGTTTGTTTTTGTTGTCGTCTTTCCCTCTTTCCCTGCCCTCCCCCCCAGGATTCCTTCTTTGCCCTCGTCCACCCCTCGTCCACCCCGGTCCCTCGCCATTTGCCTGCCTGCCTGCGCATTGTTCGTTCAACTTTCCATCTCCTCTTCTCACTTCATCTCCATTTCATCATCCACCACCATCGCACCAACATGCACAAGCGCCCCGACGCCGGCGCCGCGCCGCCGGCAGTCACATCGGCCCACTCTTCAGCACAACGGCAGACAGCAGCAGCACTACCGCGACCGACGCCCGCAGCAGGCTCAACCAGCAGAGAACCGCCGATCAACACGGCCGAGAACCCGTTTGCAGGCAGTTACCGGTTGGCAGGAGGCCCGAGCAGAGCCACCTCGCATCGCAGCGACGCCGGCCGGCGACACCGCGATCCCAGCGACCTGCATACGCTGAGGACCCAGTCGACGCCGGGACAGTCTCGCCGAGGGCCGCCTACTAGCGGTACGCGCACTCCGCAGCGCCCGCCGCTTCGCCCGCCGCTATCCAACATTGTCAACACAACCATGCCTCTCCCGTCAGCCGCCCCGCGCCCGAGCGCACGCGCGCTGCGAGCGTCAGCGTCAGCCGCCGACCCAAACGGACTGGAACCGATCCTGTCGGCCGCGCCCAAGGCTACGCGCTTCGCTCCCTCTGAGACGTCATCAAGGCATGATGGAACGCTGTCCGGGCGGTTCAAGGACCTCGTGCACAACCTCGCGCAGCAGATGAGCATGACCCCGCTGTCGAGCAGCCTGACGGGAACCACCGAATCTGGCGTCACCGTGTCCGACGCCGAGGGCGGCAACGGTCGCCCATCAAGCACCCAGGGCATGCTCCCCGCAGACAAGGACTATCGCGACAACGGCGACCATCCCCGCGGCGACCGCAGCTCGCGAGCCGAGGGCAGTGCCGTCTCAACTCTGCCCTCCTTCTCGACCCTGGACCTAGGGAGCAGCAACAGTCGCAAGGACAAGCAGCGGCGCCGGAAACGGCGTAGTACGTCCACTGCGACCGAGGAAGACCCGCCCGGGCCAATGTCGTATGTTGTCGTCGACAACGACTTTGAGTCCTTTGTTCCAGACCAGGCCCATGCCGACGAAAAGCATCTCGCAGAGTCGAGCGACGACCGCCACTCGGTTGCAGACTGCGAGATCAACTCGGCCTACACGTCCTATCTCAACTCGGACTCGTCGTCGCGCCGCCGCATGAAGCGCCCGTGGACTCTGGGACGCGTGCTCGACCTCTGGAAGTATCACATCTGGCTCCCGACGTGCCACTTTGTCGACTCGAGCTTCCAGGATGCAAACGTGGAAAAGGCATTCAAGAAGGAGGTGAGAAAGGAGAGTGCGCAGTGTTTAACCCCAGGAATGGTATGCGAACAAGCACGCCGCGCTCATGTCCGCCTTTTTCCTCGTTGTCCAATGGGTGGTCACGCTCGCGGTGCAGGAGGGACTCGACCTGTGGAAGGAATACGTGAGTCAAGGAGGGATAAACCTCTGACAGCAGGCGTATCTCGGCATCTGCGGCTTCTGGACGCTCCCCCTGCCTGTTCTCGTGGCCTTTAACGGCGCGCGGCGCTTCAAGTGGATCTACTATCTCTGGGTAGCCGGCGCATGCTGGTGTTGGGGCGTGAGTACTGCTGCGTAGGCTATTCTGAGGCACCAAGAGCGCCGCTGATGACACAGTGGGTCCTGACCGTTGAAATGTACACCTGCGGCGTAAGTAGTGTGACTCTAGGACAGAACACGCACGCTGAGACGCGTCCCCCAGTTCTACGCAGCTGTCAACACGTGCGGCAGCCGCAACTTTTTGCATCTCCTTGCCGCGCTCTTTGCCAACGCATCGTTTGCAGTAATGTCCCTCGGGCAGAACCGCGGCGTCCACATTCTGCTCGCGACGGCGTGGTTTGTCGCCGCGTCGGCGCTCTTCTTCTCGCAGCCAAGGACGCCAGTGTCCATGTGGCGCAACTTGATCGTTTGTGAGTCGGGCTGCAGCAGGTTCTCGACAGCCGCTAACGTCCAGTCGAGCTGTACCATCTGTTCCTCGCCGCCATGTCTTTTTTCCGGTACGTCTGACGTTGCCCCGGCAGATTGGTCTGACAGTAGTGAACGCTCCGACAGGCAGTTGTTCTCTCTTCGAGTGCAGCTCAAGGACCAATATCGGTGAGTTGCCGGACCACTTTGGTATTCTAACTCTCAGCGCCGTCCAGAATGCGCAGGTGCAGGAGCGCCGAGCGGAAGACTCAAAGAAGCGTTTCATGTCGTACAGTAGGTGACCGATCTGATATTACCTGACAGCAGTCTTCCACGAGGTGCGCGTCCCGCTCAATACTGCGCGGCTGGCGCTCGCAAACCTCGACGGCGAGGGCGCGTTCCACGGCATGGACTTGGACCAGAAGGAGCTCATCATCGGCCTCGACGGCAGTTTGCGCATGATGGAAAAGGTGCTGAACGACGTGTTGTCGTTTAACCGCATGGAGTCTGGCAATCTCATCCAGGCGCGCAAGCCGTTCAACATCCACAAAGCTGTCCACTATGTGGCTCTGTCTCATCGTGCGACGGCCGAGCTGTCAGGGTTGGATCTTGAGCTCCAGCTCGACCCGCGTATTGACGAGCTCGGTGGCACCGTCATTGGCGACGAGATGCGGTTCAAGCAAGTGTGCTCCAACCTTGTCTCAAACGCATTCAAGTTTACCCCATCGGGCGGCGTCAAGCTCGTCACAAAGTTGTTATTGCCCCCGATGCCCGAGCCGGAGCCGGAGCGGCGCGTGTTTGGCAGCCTGGACGTCGCTTCGCCTGGAACGACCGCGGTCAACACGCTGTGCACCCCAGGCACAGTTGCGACGCTTGCGATTGACGACAAGGACAAGTTGGACGGAGATACCCCGCTGGACGAGGGTGGTACGACTGTGGGAATGAACTCGCCTGCCTCTGAGCCTCCGTCCGCCAAGGCCGCCACCTTTGCTTCAAAACGCGTGTCGGTCGATGAGAAGGCCCGCCTCTCGTTTGACTTTGCCAACCCGGAACGGCCGACTATCGAGCTCGGCAAGCCCCCGCACCACTCCGACTCGGCAACTGTCACGACGACTGCCCTCCGGCACAGGAGCATGCCTCCCTCAGCTGCAAACGCCTTTTCCCCAGTGGCCGAGGACCCAACCCCTCCTCGCAAAGCACTTATCCGCGTAGAGGTTCACGACACGGGCGTGGGTATCTCCCTCAGTGATGTCCGCGACAACCGCCTCTTCTCGCCCTACGTCCAGACGGAGATAGGACGGCGGCAGGGCGGCAAGGGCTCCGGTCTCGGCCTTGCGCTCGTCATGCAGATTGTCAAGCTCTCGCACGGCCGCCTCGGTGTCGACTCGGAGCTCGGCAAGGGCAGTGTCTTCTGGTTTGAGATTCCTTACGCGCTCAGCTCGCGCCCCGCCCGGCCGTCAAGCATCCCGCAGTGGGTGGCGCCGGAACCGCGCCGCGGGTCGCAGCCGAGTCCGCGGGGAAGTATCAGTATCGCGAATGGTGCACTTTCGCGCAGTCGCCGCGAGAGCGCGTCGGCTCCTCCGGGCCACAATCTCCAGCAACCGCTGTTCAATCTCCTCCCGTTCTCGTCGCCCGTGATAGGACAAGAAAGCGCCGCGCCGTCGGAAGCGTCTCCCCGGTCACTCCTCCCGCCGCTGCCCTCGGAGGGCGACAGGTCACTGCCCGAGATTCCAGACATGAGTCTGGAGAGCATTGACCCCCACCTGGAGCGGGCCGAGCCGGTGTGGGAGCCCGAGTCACTGAGGACGTGCAGCGTGTCCGTGCTACCCAGCCCGGCCGTCCCGACTGTCGAGCTCACCCGTGACGATCTCTCGCCGCTGCCCGGGGACATACTCTTAACCTCACCCACATCCATTTCGTCTGTACCAGCCAGTAGCGACCGCCCGCCGCCCCAGCACCGCTCGCTGCTCGGCCGCACCCCGTCTCTCGTTCCGTACCAAGTCCCCCGCACGACGCAGACCGGTGTGCTTGCGACCAGCAAGGCCCCGCCTGTGATCCCCGGGTCGCCGACGCACGGCGTGTCGATTCTTCCCCAGTATCCCAGCCCCGGAAGCGATGCCTCCCCGGGCGTCGAGCTGGCCACTAGCCCTCTGGGCAGCCCGCTGTCTGCTGACGGGAGCGAGCTCGGTCTCGGACTAGGCATCACGCCCGCTCCGCCAGTCTCTCCGCCGGCCCCGGTACCCGAGGAGCCGCTGCGCGTGCTGGTGGTAGACGACGACGCCCTCACGCGCAAGCTCATGAGCCGCATGCTCAAGCGCCTCGGCCACACGGTGACGCAGGCGGAGAACGGCAAAGTCGCCCTGGCTGCGATCCTCGACCACCGCACCGACGCGCCGTTTGACATTGTGCTCCTGGACAAGTGAGTTGTGCTGCTGAAAGACAACTGACGGCAGCCAAATGCCCATCATGTCGGGCGTGGAGGTGGCGCGCGCGCTGCGCGTGCGCAAGGTGGACATGTACGTTGTCGGCTGCACAGGCAACGCGCTCCGCGAGGACCAGGACGAGTACCTCTCGGCGGGCGCCGACGACATTATCCCCAAGCCCGTGAGCCAGAACGCGATCGTCAAGCGGCTCGAAGAGGCCAAGCGGCGCCGGGCGCGCCGTGCCGCCGAGTAGACGTTGGAAGTCTGTAGAACGACAGGCCGACAAAGCAAGAATCGCGAGGCCGGAACAGGAACCAGCAAGAAGCGACCTGCCTCTCCGCACGCAGTGCGAGCGCAGCCGCCCCGCGACACGCCATTTATAATAGTAGCATTCACGTAGTAAGCATAATTAGACGCCCCGCCACATCCCGTACACATTCACTAGAACGCATCGCATCCACCTCTATCGCCCCCTCGATCTTACCGACACCACCACCTGTTCAACTAGACCTTTTACCGACCGCCGCTCGCCAGGGCCCCCCGCCTGTTGTACACTACGACTACGCGTGAGCAAGATCATTAGTATGCGCATGCAATGGTAGACTATAGTTAAGATGCTTGGTCGCTGCGGGTCACGCGTGCATCGGGTACGTCGACCGCTGTTGTCTACATGGCTGCTGAGCCGGTCTGTGCAATATCGCCCTCTTGCCGCCGCTCGCCGGCGGCCGGTCCTTGCTCTCCCTGTCCTAGTACTTCTTCTCCGCGGCGTCGAGCTCCTTGAGAATGTCGACGCTGCGCTTGGTGTCGAGGAAGAGGTCGCCGAGCTCGCTGACGTCGGCGACCGTGACCTCGGAGCGGCCGGCTGTCCTGCAGAGGATGGCAGCTGGTGTGAGGAGCTGGAGGGCGTAACGGAGGGACGAGGCGGCGCCCTCGTCGGCGAGCTTGTCGAGGGCCTCGGGGGCGACGTTGATGTTCTCGACGCGGCAGCGGGTCTCGAGGACGGTGCGGATCTCGGAGCGCGAGTACGGCTCAGTCTTGACGATCATGCAGCGGTCGAGGAGGTCGACGGGGATGCCGTGGGGCGAGCGGATGCCCTCGCCGAGGGGCCCGCCGTCCTCGGTGCCGCGGATCGTGCAGACGCCGCGGTTGGACGCAAAGACAACGTACGGCGACATGGGCGACTCGAGCGCACGGTTCAGGTACGTAAAGCACTCCATGTCCAGCATGTGGACCTCGTCGATAAAGAGCACACCAGGGACAAGCTCGGCGACGCCCTGCTCGATATACCTGTCGACGACCTTGTTGATCTCGCGGCGGAGCTTGTCGGTCACCTCTGTGCGGCCGCCCTTGACGAGCTGGCCCATGACGGACATGATGTCCTGTCCGCCCTGGGGGCGCGCGTTCGCCATGTCGAGGTCGTGCAGCGTAACGTCCTGGACGAGCTCCTTGCGCTTGTGCACGTCGCCCTTGGGGAGCGGCACGTACTCCTCGGCCTCGAGGTCGTACTCGCTCGCGTACGCGTCCGAGCGTCCGACACGCTTGACGGCGCCAGTGTTCGCCTCAATGTAGATGACGTCGCCAACCACCACACGCTCCTTCTGAATCGCCTCGTACACGGACGGGTCGAGGCGCAGCTGCTTGGTGCCCTTGACCGTCTTGAGGCCGACAATGACGTGCGAGATTGTCTTGCCGTAGCCGCTCAACGGGTTCTCGGCCTCGGACGGCGTGAGCTCGGTCACCTCGCCCTCGTACACCTCCTTTGTCTCCTTGATGCGGAGGCCTGAGAGTTAGACGGTCGGTACTATTAGTTAACTCACCTATTGCTCGCCGGAAGCAGCTGCCAAGCACTTCGGTCTTCTTCACCTCGCCCGAGAACACCTCCGAGGCGACAACGGGGCAGAACGGCACGCGCTGGCCGAGCTCCTGTCCGAGCGCGATTGCGAGCGCGGTCTGGGGCATGTTAGTAAATTTCATCAATGACGCGTGTGCCTCCACCGCGCAGCCACCAGCCATCAATCTTACACATCCACTACCCAACACCCGAGATGCTCACCTTTCCAGTTCCCGGCGGGCCGACGAGCAGCAGCGGCCTTCCGGAATGACGGCCCTGTTTGAGGAGCGCGAGGTGGAGGCCGAGGGCCTCGCGGGCGGAACGCTGGCCGACAAAGCCCTGGCTGCTCTCCATGGCGGTGCCATCGTCGGCGAGACCGAGACCCTTGATGTGCGAGTGCGTCGCGATGCGCGACTCGCGGTTGGCGGTCGGCGGCGGGGGCTGGGTGATGATAGTGTCGGGCTGCGGTGCTGGTGCTGCCATTGTGGTGGATGATGTGGTGGTGGGTGGGTGGTGGTTGTGGATGGAATGTTGACAACCAGCCTCGAAATGATCATGCCCAGCCAGGAGGGGAGGCAGGCCGAGGGCGGTTGCCACGAGGTTTTATTTTTCTTTCCCATTTTTTTCCATTTTATCCAAACTCCACCTGGTCCTTCCGACTTTGTCTCTGGCCACCACCACCACTCTTCTCGAGCTCGCCATCACCACTCTTCTGCTCTCCATCTACACCCACCACCCACACCACCCGCCATGCCCCGCCTCTTCCGCAGCGCCCTCGCCACCGCGCGCATCGTCCGCGCCGCGCCCGCGCCCGCGCCCCGCGCCATGTCCCTCCTCCGCCCCACCGCCACCTCCTCCCTCCTCACCGTCTCCGCCGCCCGCCCCTCGCTCGCGTCCCGCATCGCCGCCCCGTCCGCGACCGTCTCGCTCCTCGAGCGCATGGCCGCGCCCGCCGTCTTTGGCCAGCAGACCCGCGGCCGCTGCTTCGGTACCGAGTACCAGCCCAGCCAGCGCAAGCGCAAGAACAAGCACGGCTTCCTCTCGCGCTCGCGCACCCGTCTCGGCCGCAAGATGCTCGCGCGCCGCAAGGCCAAGGGCAAGCGCTTCCTCTCGCACTAAGCCGGTTGTTGAACGGAAAAGCGCACCCGCGTAGACGGATAGAAGGACGACGAAAAGACGGAAAACGGAGCACACACCGACACACCCACATACCAACCAACGTCGGCGAGCCCTCGCACTCGAGCACCCGCCAGCGCCAGATCTCGATACCCCGACACTAGCACATCAAGCCGCGGCTCCCGGCTCCCGAGAGCTTGCGCCTATAGCAACCACTCTGCATAGCATCGCATGCACCCATGCTTCTCTCCGTCCGCCCTGCTAATGTCTCGTGCTGATTATCCTGCTCTGCTGATGCCCCGAATGATGCTCCTCCTGTTCTGCGGTTTGCTGCAGCTGAATTGGGTGACACGGCATATCGTAATGCACAACTACATGGAGGGGGATTCTAGCAAATGTTCCGCCTCTCTCAGCTAACTCGATCTGGATCCTACACAAACTCTCTCCTTCTCTCTCGCGCTCGGCGGGCCAGGGCCGCTGGGGCAAGTGGGCGGCATACAAGTGTAATGTATAAGTGTGTCGCTGTCGGGGCCGGCACGGCGGGCGGACAGCAGCGCAGCTGGCGCAGCTCAGCTGGTGCGGGCGACCAGCGCTCATGTGTACTGGCGCTGGGGCTGCGGCCGTTGCTGCTGCTGCTGCTGCTGCTGCTGGTGGCGCTGTTGCTGCTGCTGCTGCTGATCCCAGTTGGCCGTGCGCGGGAGCCACTCGGCTGCGCTCCGCTGCCGGCGCAGCTCCTCAGGAGGCGGGCCAACCATCTTGCTGATAAGGTACGGCAGCTTCTCGCCGGGCGATGCACGCCGGAGCGCCTCGACGTAGCGTGCGAGTTCGAGGTGGAGTGTCGGGTAGTATGTTGTTGACGCCTTGCGCATGGTCTGCGGGAGGTGTGAGTTCCTGCTCCAAAAGACTCTAACTCACAATAAGGATGCGGTCGAGGCCGCTCATGAGCAGGTCGTGGTGCAGCTGGCGCGCCTTTTCGGTGCTCTCCTCTGCAGTGTGAAGCGCGAGGGCGTTCAGAAGGCGGAAGTGGACCGTCTGGAGTGAGCACTGCGACAGTCAATCACAACTCACCACATAGCCCATGGCCTCAAACTCGACGCCACCAGTCGCGCCACCGGGCGCGACGGGGCGTTCAACGAGCTGCTCGTTGACCTCGTTGAGTGCCCAGAGGGTGTTGGAACCGTGGCACATGATCCAGAAGTAGTCGCGGCAGATGTCGGACAGTTCCTGGACCCACGCCTTGAAGACGCGCGGGCGGTGCGCAGCCGTGACAAACTCATGGTAGTCCTTGGTCTTGTCTTCCTTGTTCTCGGGCGTGAGGAGCGAGCGTACATACGCCGTGACGTTGAACTCGCGATCAGACTGCTGCTGCTGGAAGCGTATCGCCTGCTGGCGAGCAGCAGCCGATCCGGGCGGGAAGAGCTCAAAGTGGAAGACGAAGAGTTCGACAATGATCTGCCGGCATGCGAGGTCACCGGGCTTCTTCTCCGAGAAGAGCAGCTCGGAGAGTGCAGTGAAGGGCTTGGGGTGGTGTGCACGGAGCGCCGCCTTGCCGACCTGCGGGTTAGCACAACATCCCTTCTTAACCCACCTCAGAGGTTGTCAGCGCCTTGATGCAGCGAAGCAGCTCGTAGAGCATCTTATCGTCGTGCTGCTCCTCACGCCACTCCACAGTAAGCAGGTCGTTGAGGCGGTCGAGGATGCGGATGTAGCCGCCGAGGTCGAGGAACGCCGCGACCCAGGTCGTCACCTCATGGCGGAGGAGCATGCGGAGCTTCTTTGCCCGGGCAACGTCCATGTTAATGTCCGTGGCCTTGTAGCTCTTGAGCCACTGAACAAACACCTCGGGCGTCTCGGGGGTACCGGGGCGGGAGACGGGGGTGCCGCCGCGGGGCGAGATGGGGACGGGGTTGCCTCCACGCATGGACGACGGGGGAACCGCAATGGAAAGCGGACGCTGTGCGGCGCCGCCCTTCTGCGGGCGCGGCATGTCCATCGACTGGCCGCGCTGGTGCGCCTTGGGGGACGCAACCATGGTGAACTGCTCCCCGTCGACCGAGCACGTGCGGCTGTCCTCATTCAGGGACTGGGAGCTCTTGTGGACACGCAAAAGTGGAGTGGAGAGGCGGTTACGGAGCTTCTTGCCCGAGCCGTTGTTCTCTCCCTTGTTAGCAAAAGGCGGAGCGGGCGGCGCAAGGCCGAGAGAGGCTAGGATGTTCGGGTTGGAGCTGAGCGAGCTCTCGAGAATGCTCATCTTGACGTCCTTTGTGACGCCCGAGAACTTGATACGGACAGTAGACGGCACCTGGAGGCGTTCCTGCGAGTTAGAGGAAGATAGACGGACAAACTCACAAGGAGGTTCTCGAAGCGGGTATCGATATCGCCGCTGGCAGTGTTGTCGCCGTTGGACTCCTGTAGGGGCATCTTGGGGCGGGGCGGGTCGTTGTAGGTGTAGCGGTGCTGCTGCTGGGAGGCAGCCTCGTACGAGTTGTCCGATACAAAGCTGGGACGCGAGGAGACGCTCGAGCTCATGGAAGGACAAGCCGGGAGGGGAGGCGGGGGCATGAGCTGGGCGTCCGAGTTGAGCTGGGGCGACTGAGCTATAGCGCGAGTCATGGCCGCTGCGCCTGCGCGGACGGGCACGCCGGCGGGGACGAGTGGAGGAGGGGGTCTGGATGCTGGTCTCGCCTGCGACATGGTGGTGGTGCTGAAGGAGTTGCAGATATGAGAAGAAGGAGAGATAACACAAGATACGGGAGGTAGGAGTGGGAGTGGGAGTGGGATGTTGTTGTTGTCTTGTAGGGGGGTGGCTTGCACGGTCGCTGGGAATGTTTGTGTGTTGTCGACATGACAGCAGAGACGGGACCAAATCTCCCCGAAAAAGAAAAGTCAGCCGCGTGCTTCCCCGCCACTCCCGATATAACTCCGAAACGCCGCTCCTCCTGGAAGTTGCCACCACCACTGCTCGTACTGCCTGCTCGTCGCTGCACTCTGCCTGCTCGCCGCCATCCAAAGAGACTCCACCGACAACAACAACAACAAACAAACAACAACAAAACCACATCCACACCACACCACACAATGGCCCTCAACCTCCCAAAACCCGTAAACTCGTTCGCGGGGGAGGATGAGCTCCGCCATGCGACAAACGGACGCGCAGCCGCCAGAGACGACGACGGAGACATGGGCGAGTACCGTCCGCCCAAGCACTCGGACAAGTTCAAGGTCGGTATGATCTACCCCGCCCCGGACGTCAGGAGTGAGTAACTTGTAGCGTACTACACTAACCATGCAGAGATCATCGACAAGACCGCCGCCGCGATCGTGCGTGCGCCCGCGCTCGAGGAAAAGGTGCGCGAGCAGCAAAAGACCGACCCGCGCTTTTCCTTCTTCGAGGACGAGGACCCGTACAACCAGTACTACAAGTGGCGCAGGGCCGTGTGCGAGGAGGAGCAGGAAGAGGCGCGCAAGACTGGCCGCCCCGTCAACCTCGAGACGCCCGGTGGATCCGCGACCCCGGCGCCTGCTGCAGAGGAGGAGGTGGACGAGGCGCTTATCGGCTACGAGCCCAAGTCGTGGGACTTTAAGGTGGACCTCCCTGGTGTTACCGCTGGCGACCTCGACATTCTTCGTTTGACCGCATTGTTCCACGCCCGCCGCGGACGCTCCTTCCTCTCCGCCCTCTCCGTGCGTGAGGGCCGCAACTACCAGTTTGACTTTTTGCGACCGACCCACTCGCTGTACGGCTACTACAACCGCATGGTCGAGTCGTACCAGAAGGTCATGCAGCCGCCGCCCGGCATGGTTGACGAGGTTGTCAAGGCGGACGCGGACCCCGAGATCAAGTGGAAGACGCTCGAGGAGGCGCGCAGGCGTGCTCTCTGGGAGGCATCCAAGCGCAAGCGCGAGGACGAAAAGGCCAAGGAGCGTGACGAGGAGGCCAAGGTGTTTGCGACCATCGACTGGCAGGACTTTGTCACTGTCGAGACGATCGAGTTTACCCAGGCAGACATGGAGCTCACGCTTCCGCCGCCGACATCGATCGACAAGCTGCGCGTCATGAGCATGGCCGAGAAGCGCATGGCCGCGATGATCATGGAGGAGCCGGCAGTGGCTGGCGAGGAGGCCGATATCGAGGAGGTCGACATGGAAGAGGACGACGAGGACGACGAGGCGCGCACGCAGCGCATCAAGGAGGAGAAGGAGCAGGCGCGTGCGAGGGAGGTCCAGCGCGCCGCGCTCGAGAAGAAGGGTCTCAAGATCAGGAAGGATTATGTGTCAAAGGGTGGGTCTTTCGCGCCGGAGATTGTGACTAACATCAGGCATCCAGCGCACCGGGCCGGTCGCGATGGCCAAGTGCCCGAACTGTGGGCAGAACATTCCCGAGAACGAGCTGTCGGAGCACATCCGTATCGAGCTGCTCGACCCGCGGTGGAAGGAGCAGAAGCGCGACCTCGAGCAGAGGCGGCAGCAGCAGGCGCAGCTGCAGGTCGGTGCGGACATTGCGACGTCGCTCAAGAATCTCGCGGCGGCGCGTACCGACATGTTCGGCGACGAGGAGGACGAGGCGGCGCGCAAGAAGCGCGAGGAGGAGGCGACCAAGAAGCGCAAGGACCGCGAGAAGATTATCTGGGACGGCCACACCAACTCGGCGTCCAAGGTCGAGAACACGTTCCAGTCGCGGTACAGCGCTGCGGACAATGCGCACCGTGCGCGCGAGGCGCAGGGTATTTCCGAACAGCCGGTGAACACTGTCGGCCCGCAGTTGGGTCCTGGTATCGCCAAGCAAAAGGGCGGCGGTGCGCCGCTGCCTACGCCGCTGCCTGCCGCGTCGACTGGCGCGACCATCTCGGCGCAGCCCACGCGCGGCGCCGGCGGACCTGCGATGAACCCCGCCCGCGCTGCAATTGTGACCGGCTCCCGCCGGCGCGGCGATGAGGGCGCGCCGGCCCCCAAGCGCCAACGCATCGTCGACAAGCTCCCCGACGGTCAGCTGTACTCTGAGATTGACTGGATGTCGCTGCACCCCGAGCCGGTCGCCCTCCGCATCCAGCTGCCCGACATGCCCGACAAGCCCGAGTGGAAGCTGGACGGCAACGTGCTCACGATCCCGGACATTGCGGTCAACATGACGTTTGGCACGCTGCGCGAGCGCATAAAGCGCGCGGTCGACGCCGACCTGCCAGTGTCGCGACTCAAGATTGACTACAACGGCAAGGTCATGAACAACTCTGCGACGCTGGCGAGCGTCAACCTGGGCGAGGGCGACATGCTGGACCTGAGCGTGAGGAAAAAGTAGCTGCAGTGTATTTAGTATAGATGTGATGCGCATTGCATTGTACGAGCTCGAACTGGTGTCCGTGGACGCGGCGTGGGGGGTGGGGGGTGCAGAGGGGCTGAAAGTGGGTGGGTGGACGGGGGCAAAATTGGGGAATGACGCGCGTCATGGCCTGGCTGGCTTCGCTGGCAGAGTCCTGGACCATGTCACCCCTCTGACCCTCGGCGTCACCGCCGTTGCATCGCTCACTCTCTCTCTCTTTATCTCTCTCGACGACCACTACCTCCCACCTCCCCGCACACGGGAAGCCGCCACCTTCTATTGTCTCGCTTTCCTTTTAGCATCAAAACAACACAACACAAACAAACAACAAAGAACAAACACCAGCACCAAGTCGGAACACCCCCCACCGCGTTGCTCGCCATGTTCCGCAACCTCCCCACCTTCAAGAGCATCCCCCAGGCCATCGGCCTCCCCTTCCTCTCACCCACAGAGGACGCACAGCTCCAGTTCAAGGTCTCGGAGAATGGCCTCAAGCGTCTGAGCGGCGCGGATGTGAGTGCGAGCATACGTGCGCGCAGCACAGCGCACAGCGCAGTGCGCAGTGCGCAGTGCGGTGGGCGACGAAGCTCGCCAGTGGGCAGGTCTTGGCACTGGCAGCATCGCGTGCGCGGTCGGTCGCAGCGACTCTGAATCGCTTCGCGTCTGCCCGCCTGCTTCTTACCTCAACCGCACAGCATCACCATTCCGCAAAGCACTCTGACACCCACAGGTCATCCCCCTCAGCGAAGAGTCGTACTGGTCCCAGTACTGGACCGTGTTCAGCTCGGCGGCCGACGTCTACTCGCGCATCTCGGTGCATGACAGTGAGCTACATTGCTTGGATAAGAGCTCACCCCAGTCCGCCAGGCCGTGTCCGCTAACCCGACCAACGTCGCCAACCTCGTGCAGGCCCTCTCCCACCACCTCTTCTCTCTCCTGCCGTCGTACACCTTCCCCGGCGCCGGTGAGCGCGGCTCGGCTGAGGCGCTCAACTGTCTGCGCGTGCTCGGCCGCATCATCGTTGTGCTGTATGAGAGCGAGGACAAGGAGTGGGTCAACGAGGTGCTGTGGACGCGCCAGAAGCGTCCCGAGGGCCTCCCCCGCGCCGCGACGCTGCCGCCCGACTCGCCCACCTCGCCCGTCCAGGAGGACGCGACGCAGTTCACGATCGCAGACGACTCGGACGACGAGGCCGAGGAAGACGACGGCGGAGATATTGTCGACGAGGGGGCGCGCGCGTTTAAAGCGTCGGTCGGCAAGCCGCGCAAAAAGTCGTCGGCGTCAGTGCCGGCATCGCCGACAAAAGAGACCACCAACGAGGATGGTACTATTCGCGACCCACTCGCGAACCCCGGACCCGAGGAGGCCAATCCCGCCCAAGAGGAGGAGGAGGAACTCTTGCCGTCCCTCGCCGAGCGCCTGTTCAGCTGTACCATCGACCTCCTGTTCTGCGCCGGCTTCACCGTGCCCGAGTCGGTGCGCGGCGAGGACCTTGCTGGCGACAAGATTAATGTGAGCTTCCTGCCGTCAGGAGTGAGCTGACAGCAGTATGTTATCTGGGAGAAGGGTGTGGGCAGCACGATTGCGATCGGATCGAACTCTGAGCTGGACCGGAACAAGGTGGAGGTGCTCCGCTTCCTGCTCATTCTCCTGAGCACGACAATCTACACGCCGCCGCACGAGCTGCAGTCCGAGCCCAACAAGCCGCTCCAGCAGCTGACGCACGAGCTCGAGCGCCGCTTGGTGCTCTCGCTGCTCTGCTCGCTGCTCAACACGTCGCTCGCGAGCCCGAAGCAGGGCGCCACCTCCGCCGTCCCGTACAACCACCTCGTGTTCCGCGCGTCCGACGAGCGCCGCGCGCTCGTGCGCATGTGTCTCATGACGCTGCTCGTCGCGCTCGACTACAAGTCGTTTGACGCCATCCCCGCTGTCACTCCCGGCTCGCCCACAATGGACGTCAAGGACGACAACGCCTTCCGCTACTTTATCTCCAAGCTCCACCGGAAGGACGACTTTGCGTTCCTCCTCGGCGGCATCCTCGGCATCCTCGAGGAGCACACTGCGGTCGCGAACAACTACCTCCCCGGCAGCAAGAAGCCGATCCCGTACCTCCTGGAGGCCTTCATGCTCCTGTGGCGTCTAGTGGACCTCAACAAGGTGAGTTAACAAGTGTACGACTTGTAGCTGACAGCAGCGCTTCCGCTCTTACCTGTTCGAGTCGGGCAAGGCCGTCGACGTCATCGGCTACATTCTCGTCTGTTGCCTGGAATCCAAGGGTGACCCGGCACAGCACGGACTCTTGCGCCTCCTGTCGTACCTGCTGCAGACGCTGTCGACCGACCCTGGCTTTGCCGCCGCGATCAACCAGCCGCTCCGCCAGGCCGTCCCGGCCAAGTGGAGCGTGCAGGGCAGCGCCGCCGACTTTATGATCGTGTCCATCTACTCTATCGCGACGACACCCGGCCTGAACCCCCTGTTCCCCGCGCTCACCATCACGATCGCCAACGTCGCGCCGCACCTTCGTCACATTGGCGTGCAGAGCTCCACGCGTCTGTTGCAGCTCTTCAAGGCGTTCAGCTCGCCCAACTTTTTGCTCGCCGACGAGGGCCACCCCCGTCTGGTGTATTACCTGCTTGAGACGTTCAACAGCGTGCTGTACAACCAGCTCAACGAAAACCCCAACCTCGTGTACGCGATCCTGCAGGCGCACCAGGACTTCCAGAAGCTCGCGACGTTTACACTCTTCTCGGGCCTCCGCGAGATCCAGAAGAAGAAGACTTTGCGAGCGGCGGCGGAGGAGCGTGCGGCCGCCGCCGCCGCCCCGTCCAAGGGCCTCGTGCGCACCAATTCGGAACTCGCGATGCTGGCCGAGAAGGCTGCTCTCCTCGGCCGCGACTTTGACGACGACGACGAGGACGACAGCGGCGTGCCTGCTGCGGCGCGCGAGGCTGCCGCTGCCACTTCGCAGGGATCCTCGTCCCCCTCGCCATCTCCCGCCAACGACGCCGAGGCCGCTGCTCCCACCCCCGCCGCCGCCGAGCCGCAGCCGCCAATGTCCGAAAAGGCGCGCGGCAAGATGCGTGCCGTCGACCCGCCAGAGAACGCCGAGGAGGGCCCCAGCGAGGAGGAGCTGCTCAAGGTCGCCGCCGCGGGTGTCGGCCCGAACGGCTACGTGCCTACACAGGAGTGGATCACGAGCTGGCAAAAGGGCCTCCCGCTCGACCCCGTGCTCGTCGCCATCTCGGAGTTGCTCCCCAAGATCCAAGACTCGCAGCCGCCACGCACCGGCGGCCCGTCCGCAAAGGTGTTCAACCTCCTCAAGGGCGCGGACCTCACCGAGGTCCTCCCGCCCGCCCCGCCGCTGCTGCCACGCAGGTTCCAGTGGAGCCCGCAGAGCTGCGTCTGGTTGACGAGCCTCCTGTGGGGCGACATCTACGTCGCGGGCCTCCAGACCCTGGGCATCTGGAAGGACACGACGGTCAGGCTGTTCTACGTCAAGCACGCCCCGGCCAAGACGCGCGCGCCGCAGGTCGACCGCGTGCTCAAGATGATTGGTGTCGTGTAAGAATCTGGAGCGCGGCCAAGTCGAAGTTGGCAGTAAGAGTAGGAGGGCGAGTTGTTCTTTGTCGTAGCTGGATGCATCAGTGCAGTTGTTCCAGGTGACGCCGAGGCGGCTGAAGGACGGTCATGCGAGAGAGTCGGCCTGTATGAGACCCAGCTCCATGGCCCCCTACACAATGCATTAGAAGACGATACCAACTGGGAACCGGGGGAACTTGGAAACGAGAGAATGGAAGAAGTGTCCTGGGCAACTGCCACTGTCCGGGCCCGCGAGTGGAGCCGCTGATCTAGAGGACGCGCTCTAGTTGCGACTGCTGTCAGCACTGGCCTCTCAGAGCCGTGGAACGTACGGAGGGTAGACGCCCTCGAGCGCGATGCAATAGCGCATGACACACTGGCCACCGGCATTGGGCGTGAACGGGCGCATGTCCGGCAGCGCAAACGTGCTCACGCCGTTGCCGCCGTAGAAGGTGCCGAGGAGCGAGACTGGGGTTATCACGGAAGACGAAGAAACAAATACTTACAGAGGGCGGTGTTCGTGGCGATGGCAACGAGCGATCCGTCCGCGAGCGCCCAGCCGCGGGGGCAGAAGTTGAAGGGCAGGAGGGCGAGCTCGCCGACGTACGGCTCGATGCCGCGGCGGTTGAGCGAGCGGGCGACACGCGAGTCGGCTTCGGCTTCTTCGCCGTCGCGCTCCTCGAGCTGGCGCATCTCAAAGTTGGACACCTCGACGGGGGCACGGCGGGCGAGGGCGCCTACCGTTAGCGCATACCCAACAGCAGCAGCAGAAACGAGCGCCGGTGGGAGAGGGAGAGCACGTACCGGGACACTGGGCATTCTTGAAGGCGGCGCTGCCGGAGCCCGCAGGACCAGCAGGTCCCATAGGGCCCGTAGGGCCCTGCGGTCCGGCGGGGCCGACGGGGCCCGGGATTCCTTGAGGGCCAGGGGGGCCGGCGGGGCACTGGCAGGCGCTCTGGCGGGGGCGGAGCTTGGGGCCGCCGAGGGCGCGCTCGACGACCTGAGCGCGGGTCGCCTGGCGGCGGAGCTCCTCGGCGTAGCGGGCCCTGTTGTAGGGCTGGTCGATGCGAGCGGCGAGGACGGTGAGGACGGTAGCGAGCGCGAGGAGGAGAATAGACAGGGTGCGCATGATGGGAGCGGGGGAAGGAGTGGAGGGAGAGTGGAGAGAGAATGGATATGAGGGGAGAGGAGGATAGGCTGGAGTGTAGAAGTCGTTTGATGGTTGTCCTCGTCGTCGTCGCTGCGGCTGCGGCTGCCACTGGGGTTCAAAATAGTCCGACATTCCACCCACACACGCCGTCCCCGTCTGGCGCCTCTCGCTCGCTCCACCGCGCACGCGCCTCGGCTGGGGTGACCTGCGTGTTGAGGACGAGAGTCACGATGGAGCAGCGGTGCAGAGCAATGCAGAGCAGAGCCGGCGATCGAGCTATCGAAGAAAGAGAATAGACACCACGCGCTAGTGGCACGTCGCTGCAGCCTGGGGCTGGTCCTGGTCCCATTTCCATTTCCAGTCCATTCCTTCCATCGAGGCACAGATGGTGCGACAGCCACAACAGACTAGGCGGCTGCTCTGCCCCGACGGGGGATACCAGATCCCAGATCCCAGATCCCGTCATCGCCCATGGCCCAAGCGTCGGTGGTCGAGAGATCTGGGAAGGGCTATTCCGCCACAGCCTACGCGCCTCCACATTCCTCGCTGCAGATGCCGACCGTGGGGGACGACATTGCTCGGACAGCCTTCCAGGAAGAGGGCATCGTAGTCTGAGTACTTGTTTGCTGCTCGCTCCGACTCGTGCGGACAACTACTGCTGCATCTCTTTTTTGACTTGTTCCTTGACAGACTACAAATACCGGTACCTCACTTGTGGCCAATGATCTGGCGCGGAGTGTACGGAGTATCAATGTAGCTCTTCTCCTTGTCCGTGAGCTTGAGGTGAATTGCGTCTGCGAAGTGTCAGCGTGGCTCGAACTTACAAACTCCGCGCAGCCGTGGGACTTCCCACTCACCGCACAGCTCGTCGAGCGCCTCGAGGCGGGTGGTACCGACAATGGGCGCGGTGACCGTGTTGTTCGAAAGGCACCACGCGAGCGCGACCTGCGCCATGCTCGTGCCGCGCTTCTTGGCCACCTCCTCGATGCGCTCGTTGATCGCGATACGCGCGTCGTCCTCGCACAGCTCGGGGTTGCGGTCCTTGAACATGCCGTCCGACTCCTGGCGCGCAGAGCTCTTGTTGTGCGGGCGCGTCAGGAAGCCGCGCGAGAGCGGCGACCAGGGGATCATGCCGACGCCGAAGAGCTGGGCAGGTAAGCTGTCTGGCTGGGTGTCGCCGTAGTGGAGCGAGTACAAGGTACTGGGTTGTTCCATTGGCGTAACCCAACCCTGTGACCACTCGGGCAACTCACGTTCAGAGTGGGAATCATCTCGCGCTCCTCCTCGCGGTACGCCGCGTTGTAAAAGTTCTGCATCGAGATGAACGGCGTGAGGCGGTTCGTGATCGCGTAGTCTGCGGGTCAGCTCAGATCTCACAACAACCATAGCTGACCGACCGGAAACACTCACTCTGCATCTGGTGGAACTGGTACGCATGGCACGAGCTCATGCCAATGTACCGCACGAGGCCCGCCTGCACGACGTCGTGGAGCGCCTGCATCGTCTCCTCGATGGGCGTGTCGTAGTCGAAGCTGCCGTCAGCAACTTTGCACGCTACCGCTCCTTGCTGTCCTGTGCTAAGGCAATAGCAAGTGGACTCACCGGTGGCACTGCATCACATCAATGTACTCGAGGCCCAGGCGGTCCAGGCTCGCCTTGACGCTCGCAAAGATGTTCTTCCTGCTCAGGCCCTGCTGGTTGATGTAGTCGACCGTGTCGCCCGCGTTCTGGTTGCGGCCCCGGTCCTTGCGGTGCAGGGGAAAGTAGCACTGTTAATCAGCTCGGGGTCTGAAGAGGCGCCTAGCTACACACCTTTGTGAGCACGACGACGCTCTCGCGCGGCATGCCAATCTCCTTGATGGCCTTGCCGAGCACGACCTCGGACGCGCCGTTCGAGTACCTGTTGTGAGTTTTGGAACCAGAAGGTCTCCAACGCACATGTTGGCGGTGCTGCTGTCAGCTTCAGGTTCACTCGGGGAATGGAGTAGCTGGCAGAAGGCATGGCCTAGCTCAACGACAGAGCTGGATCACTGCCTTGAGACTTACTCAAATGTGTTGATGCCGCGGTTGTACGCGTGCCGGATGTGCTCGATCGACGTCTTTTCGTCGAGGATCCACGACTCCCACTTGGGGTCGCCGTACGCTGCCGTCAGCTCACAGTCCGCGGAGGGAATGCTCTGGGTCTGTTCGTGGCTCTGTCCGTGTCTGTAGCCGGTGCCAGCCGCATGTCGGCTGGTTGCTGGGGTCTGGCAGGGGAAACCGGACATGACCGATGACGTCGGTCCATCGTCGAGCGAGCAAACGACAGCGAGCACCAGTGATACGCACACATGCAGCCGCTGCCTGTCAGCTTTCCGACGCAAGAAGACCGGCAAAGCGGACTTACAGGATGATGCGCGAGACCTTGAGGCCCGACTTGCCGAGGCGGACTGTCGTCAGGACGCGAGCTACAAGTGGATGTGGTTGCCCACTTGGACGTACCGTATTGCATGGGCATCATCTTGGCGGATGTTGCGGGGGCGGAAGCGGACATTGTGGAGGGTGTTGTGAGCAGCAGACTGTGTTATAAGGGCAGCGTTTGTCGCGAGTGGAGTTGGAGCGAGTCGATAGATGGGTCGAGTCGCGAGGTGTGGCTTGATGGGATGGAGGATGGAGGTGGTGGACAGAGTCGAGTCGAAGTGCAGCAGCAACGAAGGTGGATGCTGATTAAGAAAGCCGAGCGCCGGACGGTTAGTTCGGTTCAACCAAGTCGGCTCAGCCTTCTGTCGTCCTTGGGCCTCGGTCGATGCATATACAAGGCAGCGAGCGTGGACGCGTCTCATGCATGCACCCAGTACTCGATCCCTTCTATCCATGCTACAACAGTAAGGGCTATGACATGCTTGCTCCGCTTCGGCTCCCGCATCTACTCTGCGTCGGCGGCCAGCTGCGCGACGCTCCCCTCTCTCCCCTCCGCCATCCGCCCTACAATCCTCAAAAACCGGGCGTGCATCTCCTCGATCTGGCTGCGCTCCGGCACCCCATCATAGAACTGCGTCGTGAGCCGCAGCCCGCCCTCGTGCCCCACCACGCTCGCGCCGACGCAGTATCCGCTCGGGTGGTTCACCTGGCTCCAGATGCAGTCGGTCGCCCCCGGCGGCAGCCGGAACCGGCCCAGATTCGACAGCATGAGGCTGTCAAAGAACGGCGCGGCGGTCGTCGCGCGCTCGTTCAGGTACTCCATCCACCCCGTGACGGCGCCGCTGCCGTCGGGTGCCGGCTTTGGTTTCGGGTCGGGCAGGAACCGGAGCGCGGAGAACATCTGCCGCGCCGTCCGGATCGCGGCGGGGGAGGCAATCTCTTTGCTGAGGGCGCGCGCCAGGGACCACAGGTCGTCCGAGCCGCGCAGCGTGTGCTCGAGGCCCTGCAGCGTCGTGTACACTCCCGTGACGGCCGAGTGGCCGAGCTTGGGCTGGCGGTCCGAGCGCGGCGAGTCGCAACTGACGCGGAACGGCGTGTCGGTGTCCTCATCTCCATCGCTACTGCGATCACGAAAGACGGCATACGTCGCGGCGTGGTACGCGGCGAGAATGAGCGGATGGAGCGTCGGCACGCCTTTTGCCTTTCCCGCCGCCGACAGCCTGTCGAGCGTGTCCTTGTCCACCGCCGCGAGCGCAATCTCCCACGGGTGGCCGAGCGGCGACTCACACGCGCCGGGCCAGCTACCCTGCGCCAGGCGCGCCTGGAGCCATCGCGGCAGGAGCGGCACGGCGATCTCGGCCCAGAGGAGCGACACCAAGAGCGCGAGCCCCGGGCGCTGCAGGACCGTGTCGTCGTACGACGCGTACGCTGCGTCCTCGGGCTCGAGGCTGTATGCGCTCTTCGGGTCGTCGCGCGGGGCTGTCAGCGCCTCGAGCAGGCGCAGGCTGCCCATGCCGTCCATGAACACGTGGCTGATGCTGAGCGCCAGGTGGCCTGCAGCAGGATACACTGCGACGCGCCAGCACGGCTGCTGCGGGCCGTAGGCGCGGAGCGCAGCGAGCTCGGCCTTGAGCGCCACCATGGCGCCGACGTTGTCGGTGCAGGTGTGCACGATGGCGCTTGGCGCCCATGGGTCCCGCACGACGGCCGCGGGCGTGCGCGTGTGCGCACCGTCGATGACGGCGTGCAGGAGCGGAAGGCGCGTCTGTGCAATGTCCACGCGCGTGTGTAGCTCGTCGACCGTAGGGAGTGCCGAGGGCTCGTAGCTCACGACATAACTGACGACCACCCGGTGACCGACGTTGTCGCACGAGACGAGGTAGCGCTCAAAGAGCGTGACTAGAGGGAGGGGTTAGTCGCCGTCTCATCTCGGTGAGCGAGCAGTGGAGAGGCCACTCACGAGGACGTTTCGTGCCCATGGGTATGCTGGTGTCATGAGACATGGAGTGTGGATGAGAGGGAGAAGAGGGGTGCAGAGGGAGGGAGGTCTAGCATCTTGAGCGCCTCGAGCGTGCTTCTCGCACACGCCCCCGGTCAAACGTGGCTCTGGAACCGGCTTTTCGGGTGAAACCGAGCCATGACATCATTTGCCAGCCTGATAACAACAAACTTGGGCGACGGTTGAGGGAAGCCTATGCCGATGCTGATACCAAGTGTCCGAGAGACACGAAGAAAAACAGAGGATAGTATCGGGATAGCCAAGTCGATGAGCGTATGCCCAGGACACAGGTCGGTTATGGAAGCGGTCAAGGTCGAGAATCCAGGAGACAACCCTAGGCACTATGGCAGCCCCCCATCTACATAAATCAATTGTTCAACTGTATCCGCCTCTCCGAGTCGTTCTTCTGACCATATTGTATTGTGATTCTGTTCTGGTCCGTTCTACACATCTGATGATAGGGCGACTACGCCTTCGACCGGACGCGCTCGACAATGTACTCGATGAGCCGGCTGCTCTCCAGTTCGTCCTCCACTCTGTCGACCTCCATGTCCACATCCATGTCCTGTGAGACATCCACCTGGATGCTCTCGGAGCATTCCAACGCGCGCGCGAGTTGCGTGTCATCTGCCGGGAATGCGTGCAGGATCTCGATCTCAGCTTTGCGGCGCAGGTGGACCATGTGGGCGAGCTCGCGTCTGAGAGTTAGCCACAACTCAAAATGCAACTCACCGCCACTCCGCTGGCATGTTTGGGCGACTGGTGCACATCTTGATCGCCTAAGGCGAGTCAGCACGTTGAGACTTTGTGCACTCACCAGCTGGACGTCGCGCTCGCCGAGCGGAATCAGAGACTCGTACCGTACCAGGCTGTTGGTGTCAGTAGTTGTTTACTCGGCCCAACTTGCCTTGACATTTCCGTGGCTTTGACGCCAATCCAGTGAAGGCGGTCGTGCAGCGGGAGACCCGCGTAGTCGGGGGAGTGGGCGTTCTTGGCTGAGCCAAAGGTGTACACCGACAAGATGTCGATGCCGTGTGGGTCTGCGTCAACCAGGGCGTACATGCGCGCATGGGGGAATGTGTCGGCGATGCGCCGGAGGAGCTGAAGGGTCGCGAGGTCGGGGTACCCCTTGCCCTGTTGTCAGCTCACGAATGCAACGTAGCTTACAGTGATGATGACGCCGGGACCGAGACGGTCGTCGTCTAGAATGCGGGCGCTGCAGAGAGACTGCATGACGGCCTGTTGTGAGTAGGCGGCACAGCAGCCATGAACCCACGTCCTTCTCCACAATTAGCACCCAGTCCAGGCGGCCGTCGGTCGTTTCCACATGTGAGATATCCTCCTCGGGGGGAATGAGGGTGCACTGAGGGTTAGGGAATGACATATTGAAGCCTGTGACCCACGTGTGAAGCCGAAAGCAAGAGCTCGTCGGCATCGAGGAGGTACACCTTGAGGGCGTTGGACGCGACGAGACCTTTGGAGGTGGCACGCTGGGTGTGAGTTGAGATGAGTTTGGAGACACGTACAACACCAAAGTCGCGACGCTTGAGGCCGGCAGTGCACACGAGATCGTCAATGATCTAGTTTCAGTCATGCAACAAGAGAGAGGCTCTACCTTGTCGACACGCGCCTGGGAGCCAAAGAGGGAGACGTTGCGGTAGTAGAGGTCGCTGCATGTCAGTTGGAAGCGAGAAATGTGTAAAACCCACCGTTTGGTGACGTGCGTCTTGGTGAGAATGGCCTCGTAGAGGACTGATGCGATGAAGAGGATGCGGGCTGGAGTGAGCGCTACGCAACAAGAGGTAGGCACAACCCACTCATGTGGAGGAGGACAGCGGCGGTCTTGGGTGGTAGGTGGGTATGGGGGAAGACAATGTCCTGGAGGCTGCTGGCCCCGTTAGCTTCGGTCACCCTCGGCTCTGGGTCAAAACTCACCCGGTCTTGCGGTTGGCGAGGGCCATGCTGATGCCGACCAAGAGAAGATTGGGATCATGCTTGCTGTTCTGTGGGTTTTTACGAGTAGGGTGGCGATCCTGGTCGTAGCACCGTTTGGTGGACACGTCGAGCTGGGCGAGAAAGTCGAGCATGAGCTTCTCGAGAAAGGTGAGGGCCAGGCAGCTGGGAGTGCCGGGGAGGCTGGGGGAGCTGGGGGAGCTGGGTACACTGGGGATACTGGGTATACTGGAAGGACTCGGAGTTGGGAGCAGAGATGCAGAAACGATTTTGTCGACGTCGTTGTTGAGGCTGGTGCCGCCGATCATGGGCGAGCTGGAGAGCAGGGGGAGTGGGCTGCAGGGCCGTGAGGGTAGTGGTGAGGAGGCCATCGAGGGTGCCGGGTGCGTGGGTGCGTGGGTGATGGGGGGTGAGAAGATGGTGGACGGGGGTAGTGGCGAGTGCGTTTGAGAGAGAGAGAGAGAGAGAGAGATGAAATGCGATTGTGGCACAAAACAAGACATGGGGAGATCGGAGCGGCGTGTCTGTGTATGTGCGGGGGACCACTGGAACAGTTACTCGTCATGGTCTCCCCACCCGCCGTAGCCGGAACAAAGAGCATTGCGGGCCCTCGGGGGCCAGAACCAGGTCTGGGGCGTTCAGTAAGCCGAACCGAGTTGTCGAACGCACCACCGTCCTTCCACATGTACAGCTCAATGACAGCTTCTGCATCCGGCGACAATTCACTCCTTCTGTAGCTTTGTGGCGGTTGACTAGAACGTCGCACCATGAAAAACATGTTTTCTGTCCAAGGGGGTAACAAGTCGTGCATGCTCTCCCTGCATGGATAACAGATTATACATGACTGATACAACAGGTCTACGTTATCTCTGGGAGCTCGCCGACAACGCCAAGGTTCGCGAAATCGTCCGTCGGGCCCATGGCCTCCGCCTCTAGGACAGGCAGCGCGGGGAGTGTGGCCAGCGCCGCCGCTCGGGGCCGCGTTGGAATAGGGGAGAACCGTGTGCGCGTGCGCCATGCGAATGTAGAGCAGCAGGACCGACGTCTTTGCCGTCATGGAGCTGAGATGGTAAAAGATGGGAAAGATGTATACGCCTTTCTTGAGCGTCTTGTGCCAGTTTGGATGCGCATGAACGACTGCAATGAGCTGGTACATAGGCGCGCCCGCTCATGAGCATCCACTTTTCCGAGCCCGTGGGTCGCTCCAACAATGACCGTCACGGCGAGCCCTCTGGCGTCAACATGTCGCTAGCGCACTTGGGGTTGACTCGACCCGTTGCACCTACCCCGACCTTCAGAACGGATGCGGCGACGCGTTTGTGGCGGTTTCTTTGGTCAAGTTGCGTTTTCGGCCACGGCATAGATTTGTCTCTCGTGACCTCATCTGCCCTCATTCGATGCAACTGGCAGCTTCCAAGGATGCATGCGGCGATGGGTGGCCACCAACACTGGTGTAGGTACCCCAGAAGACCTGATAGTCAGAGCTCCATTGGAAGGGGTTCAGACCCGTGTCGCTGCATGACCCCTTGACCTCTACTATGGGCAGGCTTCGCCAGCTCTGTGGAAAGGGCAGTCACAATCAACAGTACACCACAGTTACGGAACCAAGGGGCCGAAAGGGGCATGTGGCCAGAGAGACGATGAGAGAAAAGCAACCTTGAGCATACGAGAGGTTATGCAGTAAGCGATGGTTTGCAACTGTAGCAAGGAAGACAAGGGGCTACAGGCCCTTACTTACGATACAGATCATGTGGCAGCACCATGTAGGACATGCCACAACCATCACTCGCTGCGGGTCTGAAACGGTCGACGTTTCGTCGATAACGATATCGTTCTGGAACAGATATGGAACGACGTGAACTTCAAGAAACGGAAGGGCTGCGACCTGCACATCCCATACACCGCAGCTGCAGGAGGACACATCTGTTCATGGCATAGAAAGGACAGCTCTGGAAAGCCTGTCTCCACATCCACCCATACCTTTCCACAGTTCTGCGCTGGACCGGTTCCGCGCATTCTTTACACTCTTTACGCCCACACTCTTTTCATTTCCCATTTGATCATCTTCACCATGAACGCCTTTGCGATTCTTTCCCTTCTCGCCGTCGGCGCGACTGCGACGCCGCTGAACCTCGCCATGCCGCCCGACAGCGGCAACCCTGACCGCTTCAACGTTACTGGCCCCGCGCTCGGGTCTGGCGGTTTTGCTGACGGCACGTACCCCGATGGCCTTCCCCGGTACTGGAAGTACTACGAGTCGGGCGACTCAAAGTGGTACGAGCGCACGGCGCTCCCTCCCATCTCGAGCGTGAAAGTGACGGGGCCCTCGGAGGCTGCCGACGTGGCCGGCACGTCCGAGGCGGCGCTCTCCGTCCTGGCGTACCACAACAACCACCGCGCCCAGTTTGGCAGCGCACCCCTCAAGTGGAACGCCGAGATGGCCAAGCGGTCGCTCGAGCGCATCAATGCCGGCAAGATCAACGAGCAGGCCACCGTGTGGGAAGGCGCCAGGTGCCCCGCGGGCACCGAGGACAAGTGGCCCCAGTCGATCGACACGATCGGCCCGTACCGCATCGCCAAGGCGTGGGTCAACTACCCGTGGGAGGACCCCAACCAGGGTGTCAGCTGCGACTATGTCTACATGGCGTGGAAGGAGGTCAAGGAGGTCGGGTGCGCGTGGGGCGAGGCCAAGGCGGGACTCAGCCGGGGCCCCGTCCAGTTCCAGTGTAAGTTGACGCCGAGCGGATCAGACAAGAGGAGGCAGCTGACTCTGTAGGCGAGTACACCAACGCTGACATGGTCTACTCCTGGGACACCTGGATTGGTGTCGAGCGCCTGGCGTACTACAAGGACAAGATTGGAGTCTGGACGAACGAGAATGGCCTCAACCCCTCTCGTATTGCGTACGGCAACTAGCTTTAGCGACCATGCCCCCACTGCAGCGCATGTTCTCCTGTAGCGGACCGTCTATGAGCGCGCAGAGTCGGAGATACATATGCATTGTGGTGTTGCGTCACTTTCCTTGGAGTGTTGATATTTTTGCCCACCAATCTGCCACTTCTCTCGTCATATCTCGTCTCTCTCGTCTCCACCAGAATATGTTCACATGGACCATGTACCTTGTCCCGCCTGGCTGTACTCCATATTATCCCTGGCTCCAGAGTTGGGGTGCTTTGAACCCTCGTGCGTCGGTCACTGCGAGTAAGTGGTACAACAGACATCCCCTTGCGTCTAGCAGGGCGGAAGCGTACAACAGAGTACCCTTCTGTCTGAAAGTCTTATACATACTCTGTACAACACCACACGCTGGGAGGGACCGCACTGAAACCTAAAAGACCGTCTGTTGCCGGAACAAGCCCCTGTTTGCCACAGGAAGAAACTGCGGGGGATGTTTCATTAACGTAATAATGATCGGCTCGCTGGGGATGTCACCTGTCTCTCAGTCGACAGTTTCACGTAACAGATGTTTGCAGCAGCAGTAGCAGCGACAACACCTACTAAAAGGCTTGCCTCACTCATGAGTTGCCTCTTCATAATCTTTTCCCGTCTTCCACTTCCCCCCACCTACATTCTGAGCGCGGACAGGTTCTAGCGCACCTTCATTCCTTTCACCCACACTCATTTTTTCTATCTCTTTACACAATGAAGACGGCAGTCCTGCTTGCTCTTCTGGCGGTCGTCGCGACCGCCGCGCCGGCCCCGTCCCAGCCCGCCCGCCGCAAGTGCGTCAAGAAGCCTGGCGCTTCGAGCGCGCCCGCCGTGGGCAGCACCCTGCCTTCCGCTTCCGCTACCGGTGCTGGAAGCGGCACTGGCTCGGCGGCGTCAACTGTGGCATTCCCCGACGTATCCGGCAGCGCTGTGGCCCCCGCAACCTCGGACAAGGCGCACGCGTCTGCGACGGGATCTCTCGCCGCCACGTCTGGCGCTCCTGCGGGCACCAGCGGCACGCCTTCTGCTGCTTCCGCTGCTCCGACGCCGTCGTCGGAGGCCGCCACTGGCGCGGCGTCCGCGACGAGCGCGGCCCCCACCACCGACAACGCGCAGCCCGAAACCTCCGCCGCTGCCGGATCCTCCGCCGCTCCCGCCTCATCCGGGGCACCTACCGGCAGCGGCCCCAATGCGGAGCTCGCCGACAAGATCCCCGCGGACGAGACGCGCGAGCGGGGCCAGACGGGCTTTGCCGAGGGCGCGTACGCGGACGGCCTGCCGCGGTACTGGCGGTACTCGGAAAAGGACGGCGCAGCGCAGTACCAGCGCTCGCCCGTGCCGCCCAACTCGGCCGTGACGATCGCGGGCGCGTCGTCCGCAGACGACATTGCGGGCACGAGCGAGGCGGCCCAGTCGATGCTCGTCTTCCACAACAAGCTGCGCGCGCAGTTTGGCGCGCCGGCGCTGCGGTGGAACGCGACGATGGCGCAGCGCAGCGTCGAGTGGGCGCACAAGTGCGAGTGGAAGCACTTGGGCGACGACAACCTATCCATGATAATGACGTCCACCAAGGGCGAGGCTACCAACGCGGACGGCTATGTCAGCATGTGGGCCGAGGAGTGGACGGGGTACCCGTTTGACCACCCCGAGAAGGAGGCGTACAGCCACTTTACGGAGATGGTGTGGAAGACCCACACGGACGTCGGGTGCGGGTGGGCCGTCTGCCCGGATGCCCAGTGGGACAACAAGGTCATGTTCAGCTGTAAGTTGCGGACTGCATACTTTCCGTGCCAGGTAGCGCAAGAGGAGGACGAAGAGCTAATCGGCAGGCCAGTACAGCGCGGGCGGCAACATGGGCGGGGACCAGGGGGGGTACTACACGAAGAACGTCGCCAAGTGGATCAACCAGAACGGGTTCACGCCGTCGACGTAAACCTGCTGTATTCTGTCCTTCCCTCGTATTGTTCTCTAGCGGCTGGACCGCGGAGTATGCACCTTTTCTCCCAGTTGCGTTTCTCAAGAGCTGAAGTGCGTAAGGGAATCGATTCCTCGTTCGGCTCCTATTCCAACACATTCTCCCTCCCAGGGAATCCCCAGCCCTCCAGCCCTGGCCCCTAACTACAAGGTCGTGTGCCGAGGACGACGCAGCTAAAAAGGCCCTTGCCCGGATTTGAACCGAGGACCACTCCCAGACTTAAGAGGCGGTCCGCCACCCTAAGAGAGTATGATAGCCACTACACCACAAGAGCCGATGAGAGTTTGCTCGGCGCACGCCTTGCGCGCGTTCCGGCCGACGAGGAGAGTGTAGTGGCTAGAGCAGTAGCAGAGCCCGCACGCGTGAACCTGTTGTGACCTTGACTCTCTGCGAAATAAGACCTCGGGGAGAAGAAAATACACAAGGAAGAAGAAGATGTGTCTCAGACAGCGCCCAGCCAGAGTCACATGCCACATGCCACACCGACACCTAAAAGGGTGTAGTGGGTTCAAAGCTGTGCCCACGTCCAAAGCTGTGCCGCCTCCCCGCACCCGCACCCCCGTCACCGGCTGCGCAGTTCTGTGCACACGAACAGTCACGGATAAACAGTGTAGCAGTATGGTGCGATGGGGACGTGGGCCGCGCGTCGTCGTCAAAGGCTGTACAATGTGTGTTACCCGCGAGCGCACTCTACGCGTTCTATATAGCGACACCTTGCGTCTGCCGACTGCTGCAGCCCCACGGCCCACCCCGCAGGCTCCCTCATCGCACCCCAGTATACGATATAGATTATCAATATGGCAGCCTGCCGTCTCTCCTTCAAGACCCCCGCGTCCATGCCCTCAATGCCCACCATGTCCATGCCCTCCGCCGCGCGATTCCGGACGTACCTGTTCTGCGCGACGCTCCTCTTCCAGATCGTCCTGCTGGGCCTATCTGCGGGCGTCGCTGGCGGTGACGGTGAGTTGACCTCGCGGGACATTGCCTGCTGCCAGCTGCTATGCAGCTCACGGTGCCTCAACACCTGCAACTGCCACTCCAACGGCTGACTGACAACTCCAGGCTGGGCAGGCCACGCCTCGTCGGTTGCCGTCCTCGTCTTCTCCACTATGCAGACGCTCTGGCTGGCGGTCATGTACGTCCTGCTGCCCAAGCTAGCCGTGTCGCGCACCCACTGACATCAGCCTCCTCTGCACGCGCTTCTTCCCCGGAAGCGTCCTCTGCAGTGTCCTCGCCGACCTGCTGTCGCTCACCTTTTTCCTGGTCCTCGGCACCGGCACCGTCTGCGGCGTCACGGGCGCCCTGGGTGCTGGTGACCACTGGAGCTACTGGTACCACCAGCGCCTCCCGCTCTACATCGCCGAGGCCGTGTTCGGCTGGTTTGTTAATGTGCTTGTGAGTCCTGCGTCATGGTGATGCCGTCCTGCAACGGCAACTAATCGCCATGGTTTTCTTGATTTTTTATTATTATTTTTTCTGCACTCTGCAGCTGTCTGCTTGCAATTCTGCTGACGCCAGAATCTCACCTCCCTCATCTTCATCGCGGCGTACACGCTCGCGAGCTGCGACAGCAGTGCGCTCCGCAGCAGCGTGGCGCGCCTCGAGCGCGGCATCCGGCTCCCGGACGACGACGACGCGAGCGACGACCGCCTCTCGTTCCGCACTGCGTCCGAGTCCGAGTCCAAGAGCGACTCGTGCGGCTGGGCATCGGAGGAGGGCTCGGTGCGCGGCTCCGAGGAGCACCGCGAGCGCGAGCAGGTCCAGGCTGCCGAGTCCGCCGAGCACGACCCCGTCAATGTCGAGGCGCTCGTTGGGGCGGTGGACACGGACCCCGTCGAGCTGGCGGCTGTGCTGGCGCCCACCGCGGTCGCGCTGCCCTCTTCGCCCCCCTCGTCCAAGTCGAGCGCGCGCACTGCGTAATGGGTGAGCGCCAGAGTACTCGTCAGGATTGGCGGGGCGGAGACATGATCGGCGCCACTGCTGATCCGGCCGAGGCCCGACGATTGAATGTCCATCCGGATCTGCAGAGATTAACCTCTGGCGGATCTGTACAAAGTTGTGGCAGGGAATGGAGTGGAGTAGAGTGGATGATGATTTGAGCACAAGACTGCACTGGCTGCATGGTTTGTTCGACAAAGCCCAGGCGTAGCAATGTAGGCGTCTAGATGCAAAGTGGAATGTGGAGGTGGTACCCAGGAGTGGAGGTGTGTGCGCGTCAGGGGGTCAGTTGGTCAGCAGCACGGTGGGGAGCGTGGGGGTCATGAGTGGAGGCCGCGAGGCAGGAATGGGAATGAGGATATCAGGAGAGGACGAGTGAGAGAGTCGGAGGACCGAGAACGATGAGAGTAGTGCCCAGAGCAAGAGCAGTCAGTGTCTCAGCCCAGCACCCTAGGCGTCGGCTAAACCTGGCTCTGGCTGCCACCTCTGCCACCTCTGCCACCTCCACCTCCACCCACCCACTCTAGCCCATCCCGTCCGCGCTGCCTGTCCGATTCCAACTTTTTTTTCTTGTTGGCAGCCGAGTCGAAAAATGTCAAATGATTACAACAGAGCACGAGCTTTGTATAGAATATTAGGTTGTGGGGACCCCGCGTTGATTACAACTCGCTAATTACAAGCCGCCTGGCCCCGCTAATTGGAGCAACCAGTCTCCGGTATTTGATTCGGCCGTATGCGACGAGCGAGCGAGCGAGCGACCCAGAGCCGCTGCTGCTGACAACACTACTACTCTGCTCGTCGCTGTTGTCTTTGCCCTCATCACCTCTTTGACAACCTCGACGCGCCCACACAGCTCGTATATGCTCTCTCGCATCGCACGCGCCGCCCTCCCCCGTCTCTCCCGCGTACACGCCCCTGCCACCCTCCACACCTCTGCGATCATGGCCACCTCCAAGAACGCCACCATCCCCCAGGCCGACCGCATGTTTGCGGGCAACACCCACAAGCTCGACGTCTGGTCCATCTTTACGTAGGTATCAGTGGCGAGCCTGCGGCGCGTGCCGCACCGAGTGTGATAGTGGATGGGGCAGCGGCACCGAGCTCAAGCCAGGCCGAGCTGCTTGCTTCGCGGCCACAGCCCACCTCGCGCGCATATCCGTCTGCCGCTCTCGAACTTTGCTGACTGACCCACAGCCCCGCCAACGTCCCCGCCGACTGCATCAACCTCGGTCAGGGCTTTATGAACTGGGCTCCCCCCGCGTGGATCCGCGAGGCGAGCCACAAGGCCATGGACGACGACCTCATGGTCAACCACTACGCCCACCCCCGTGGCCGCCCGCGCCTCATCAAGGCCATCGCCAACACCTACTCGCCCACGTTTGAGAACCTCGCCAAGGAGGGCAGGCAGCTCAAGCCCGAGGAGATTATCGTCACTTCCGGCGCCAACTGCGGTGAGCACCCAGCAGAAAGTCGGCAGCACACTTGCGCTAACGCCTGTAGGCATGTACGCCGCGCTCACTGCCCACCTCCAGCCCGGAGACGAGGTCATTTGCATCGAGCCCTTCTTTGACCAGTACTTTGCCACCATTGCGTTCAACGGCGCCACCCCCGTCTTTGTCCCCCTCCACCCCCCCAAGGACGGCAGCGGCAAGACCTCGGGCGCCGACTGGACCCTCGACTTTGACGAGTACCGCGCCGCGTTCACCCCCAAGACCAAGGCCGTCATTATCAACACCCCCCACAACCCCGTCGGCAAGGTCTTTACCCGCGCCGAGCTCGAGCAGCTCGCCGCCATCTGTATCGAGAAGAACGTGCTCGTCATTGCCGACGAGGTCTACGACTGTCTTGTGTTTGACGGCAAGGAGCACTTCCGCATCGCCTCGCTCCCCGGCATGTGGGAGCGCACCATCACCGTCTTCTCCGGCGGCAAGACGTTTGCCGCGACCGGCTGGCGCGTCGGATGGCTCGTCGGCGACCAGCCCCTCATCTCGGCCACCCTCGCCGCCCACAGCCGCATCGTCTTCTGCACAAACGGCCCCATGCAGGAGGCCATCGCCATCGGCCTCGAGGGCGCCAAGGAGCACGACTTTTTCGCCACCCAGACCCGCGAGTACGTCGAGCGCCGCGACATTCTCTGCTCGTACTTTGACCAGCTCGGCCTCCCTTACACCGTCCCCGAGGGCTCGTACTTTGTTCTCGTCGACATGTCCAAGATCAAGGTCCCCGCCGACTTCCCCGTCCCCGAGACCTGCACAAATGGCCGCGGCGCCGACTTCAAGGCCGCCTGGTTCCTCGCCAACTCGAAGATCAGGGTCGTCGGTATCCCCGTTTCGGAGTGTGAGTACCGCGCAGCGCAGCGAGCCAGCGAGCCAGCGAGCGTAGCGAGCTGTGCCGCATGTGGAGAGAGTCTGGTGGAGATGGGAGGGAGCGGGAGAGTGCCAATGGAAGACCACGGTCGGCGGCTGGATCCTCTGCCATATCGAATACCTCAAGCTGCCGGGTCGGTTGTGTGGCTTGCGCCGCACCCCGCAGTCTGCGCCCCAGCCCAGACCAGCCCAGACCAGGCCACACCAGGAGACCGATTCCAGGACCACGCTGACGCCAGTCTACTGCGAGAACAACGTCAGCATCGGCGAGCGCTTCATCCGCTTCGCGTTCTGCAAGGACCCCGAGACGCTGCATGCCGCCGGCAAGCGCCTCCTCGGCCTCAAGGAGTTCCTGTAAGGGCGCACGCACGCGCGGGCGGCGAAGGAGGGGAGATATATTATGCATCTTATTCAGCAGGAACGGGATACGCATGCTGTTGCGGAGGAGCGGCGTGGCTCCAAGTGTGGCACAGTGGTGTGGCACGGTTTCGGGGTGGCAGGACTGCCGGGTGCAGCATGCGCCTGCCGGCTGCGGGGTCGAGCTTGCAGTCGGATGGGCGGGCCGTCCACGGGTGGTGGGTCCAGGAGTGCCAGGCTGAGGAGAGGAGAGGAGAGGAGTGACCGACCGAGACGCGATGACTCGAGACACGGCGAGATGAGACGAGATAGATCGTCAGACGGCGAGATGAGACGAGATAGATCGTCAGACGGCGAGATGAAAGCCTCTACACAACCAACCGCGACCGCGCAGTAGCAGGCGCCGTCTCTCTCCCCGCAGCCGCCCTGTACCGGCCCGCGGGCCGGCCCTCGGACGACCCCACGCTGCTACCACGAGAACCAAACGGTCCAGACGACCGGCGCACGAAGAAACGACGCACACGCTGCATCGGATATTAACTACAGGACGGCCTCCTCCAAACGCGGACGCGAACGCGGACGCGAACGCGGGCTTGCTTGCTTGCTTGCTTGCTTGCTTGCTTGCTTGCTTGCTTGCTTGCTTGCAGCACCGGCGCTTCGGGACGCGGCCGCGGCCGCAACGGCGACAGCGGGCGGGCGGCGCTCGCTGGCTCGCCGCTAGCCCGCGATGCCGGCCCACATCATGATGCCTTGGCGCCGTGGTCGCCGGGGGGGGGTCAGGCTGGGCTGAAGGCGCGCGCGTCGCGGCGCGCTTGCTGGCGTCTCGGCCATGGACGTAGCGGTGGCCGTGGACGGGGCCGTGGACGAGGCCGTGGCCGGGGCCGTGGCCGCGGACGACGTGGCCGTGTGCCGGAGGGCCCCGCACGGCGTCCTGCCGCGAGCTGTCTCGTCGGCGGGTGGGCCGGTGGGCGAGTACGCACGAGCAGAGCGGCGGCGGCGGCGGCGGCGGCGAGCGAGACGGGGATGGCGAGCGCATGGCGGGCGCCTGGCGAGCGCCTCGGTGGGCGCTGGAGGGGGGGAAAGCGGCAACAGCGTCGTCGGGCCGGGCTGATATGTGCACCGCGCCGCGCGCCGGCCATGTACCGTGCACCGTGCGTTAACGGCGCTGCCTCCTGCTGCGTTCTGCTATTTGCGTCGCGCTGCCCCGGTCCCCGATCCCGACCCAGATCCGGATCCTGATTCCGAAGCAGAAGCAGAAGCGAGCATGGTGCCGATCGCAGATCTGGCTGTGGGGCCCGCACCCCCGTCAGTGCCTGCAGTGCCCCCGCGCGTGCGCGCGCGCGGTATTCGCGCGGCGGGTATCGCCAACTCGAGTGTCAGTCACGTCCGTTAGCAGCAATCCTCTCCGCTCCACTCCACGTCCACTGTCCCACGTCCCTCGCTCTCGATCCACTCGCACGGCACGCTCGGCATTACACACTGGCTGCATCCGTTCGGCAGCCTACGATGGGTGGTGGGTATATGTACCAGGATGCGAGAATAATGATCGCAGTCGCGGTCGTGCTCGCTGTTTCTCCATGTTTCACGGGGGGGGGGGGGGTGATTAGCTGGGGGCATCCATGACAATGTCCATCTGCGAGTCAGCGCCGCGCAATCTCAACACAGCACGCGGGATGCCCGACCGCGAGCATTCTCCGGGGCCGCCGCTTCGTGCTTCGCGCTTGTGCTTCGCGCTTGCGCTTCTGGCACTTGTTGCAGAAGCCCCACCGGTCCACAGCCACTCCCACTCACAAACGCATTGTAGTCCATCGTGGCGGTGCCCGAGTTGGCCGTGTCGAAGCGGCGGAACTGCTCCGTGTAGTGCTTGACGGTGACGCACGCCATCAAGAAGCGGTCAAACGAGATGCCCTGGTTGGGGTTCTCGCCGGCCTTGGGCGGGGGCGCAAAGCGCTTCTCGAGCTTGTACACCATGTCGGTCGGCAGGTTGAAGCCAAAGCCCTGCAGCGCGGCGTGCAGCTCGCGGCGGTCAATGAGGCCAGAGTTGTCCTGGTCGAAGCGGCGGAAGATGCCGTGCCAGTCCTGGGCGTTAGTGTGCGTGCGAGTTGTGGGCTGGGCGGAGACTTGTCGGGCGAGCGTGAGACCCGTCGGGAGCGGCACGACCGGTCGGCCAGGGACTATCCCGCCGGGGTTGTCCGTTGTCTCCGAGAGAGATGCGGCGGCCCCTGGCCGTACCGAGCCCCTCGCGCTTCATTGCTCTCATTCCAGCATCTCCAGCATCTCCAGCACCTCGCGACCCCTCGCGTTTACGCACCTGGATGTACCGGTACAGGCCCTCAAACTCCATAAAGTTGATCGAGCCACTGCGGTCCGTGTCGAAGATGTTCATGAGCTGGGGTGTGAGTGTCAGGCCAGGCTGGCGCAGTCTACCGGGACTGTCAACAACCCACCATCTTGACGCAGTCCTCGCGCGCCTCCATCGTTGCGTCCTTTTCGAGCAGGCGCTGGAGGTCCCACGAGTTGAGCTGGCCGCTGTGCTGCTGGTCAAACTGGGTGAAGCTGGGTGTCAGCGGTACGTCGGGACGTTGCAGTGATGATACCC
>PQXP01000020.1:122782-145224 GCA_002973495.1 Apiotrichum akiyoshidainum
TGCGGAGCTCCGAGTCGTCGGCGCGTGCCGGCGGGGCGGCGGGAGCAGCAGCCTGCTGCTGGGCCTGCTGGGGCTGGGCCTGCTGAGGCTGGGTCTGCTGGCGCTGCGGCTGCTGCTGCTGCTGGGGCGGAGCGGCGTGCTGCTGCTGGGGCGGAGCGGCGTGCTGCTGCTGGGGGCTGCCGTACGCCTGCTGCTGCTGGCCGTACTGACTGCCGCCAGAGAAACGCTGCTGCTCGCGCGGGTCACGCGGCTGCGCCTGCTGCTGCTGGTACTGCTGCTGTTGCGAGTACTGGCCCGGGGGAGGCGACTGGTATCCGCCACCCTGTCCCGGCTGCTGGCCGTGCTGAGAGTACTGGCGGTGCTGGGGCTGTCCGCCCTGGTGGTACTGCGGCTGGCCGGGCTGCTGCTGCTGCTGCTGCTGCTGCTGCTGCTGCTGCTGCTGCTGGTACTGCTGGGGAGGGCGTTCGTACGAGCCCTGGCGCTGGGGGGGAGGACGGCCGTAGCCCTGCTGGGGGCCGTTGTGCTGCTGCTGCTGGTGCTGCTGGTGCGGGGATCCGTAACCCTGCGGCGGCTGTCCGTATGCCTGTCCGGGAGGCGGGCGCTGCTGCTGGTGCTGCTGGGGAGGGGGAACAGCAGTCTGGTACCCCTGGGGCGGCCGCTGCTGGTGCTGGTGCTGCTGGGGTGGTGCTTGGGGGTTTGCGGCGCGGCGCTTCTCCTCCTCCTCGATCATGCGCTTCTCCTCCTCCTCCTGGCGCTTCTTGGCATAGCGCTCTTCGTAGCGGCGACGCGCCTCGTCGCTGACGCTGCCGTACGGGCTGGGGGTGGCCATTTGTTGTTGGTCGGCGCGGGGGGTGGGGTTGCGTTGCTGCGGGGCCTGGGGAGAGGACGTGTCGCGGAGGGCGCGGTCGCCGATTGCAAAGGGAGAGTCGCCAGCAGAGGGTCGACCGAGAAAGGCCATGTCGAGAGGGGAAGGAAAGAGAAGGGAGATGTGTAGGGGGGGGGGGGGGTGGTCGAGGACGAGGACGGCGTGGACGACGACGAGGACCGAGAGAGCGAGAGGTGTGTGTGGTGCGTGCGGGGTGTGTCCGTGCTGGCGGCCAGTGTGTGTAGTTGTAATAGGGAGGGGCGGTGTAATGGGGGATTAGGAGAGCAAGAGTAATGACGGCCTGCTGTGCCAGGGAATAGAGTGAGTGGTGGCGGCGGGGGCCAAGGCGGCGGGGGCAGGGAAATGGGGTGGGTGGGTGGAATGCGTGTGGGCAGTGAGGGGAGGGTGAATGGTGGTGAGGAGGAGGGTGGTGATGATGATGATGACACGCGTCTGTAACCGCCGCCTCCTCCCTCCCTCCTCCTCGTCTGCATCAATCACTCTCACTCTAGTACGCGTTGCTGCTGCTGCTGCTGCTTCTACTGCTACACAGTGGCAAGGGGGGAGGGGAGGAGGCTTGCACGTCGGCGCCTGTCCTGACCCAGGGTGGACCCAGCCAGCAGCCAGCAGCCAGCAGCCAGGGGAGGTGTATTACAAAAACTCTAATCAATGTAAACAAATACACAACTGAACAGATTACAATGACGTGTATAGTAAAAAGGAGACAATAGCTTGTATGGTACTCCCGTTTTGTCACGTGCAGCAGCAGACAGTGGAGCCACAGCCCAGCCCAGCCCAGCCCAGCGTCGTGTCACCTCGTCTGGTCGTCGGGACTGGTATTTGTTGGTTCAACCCCACCCCTCGGTGCTATCTCGTCGTCGTCGTCGTCCTCCTCCTCCTCCTCCTCCTCCTCCTCCTCCTCCATCTCTTTTATATTCACTAGACGTCTCTCTCTCTCACTCTCTCTCTCTCCCGCTCCCGCTCTCTCTCTTGTAACCTCCTCGCTCTACCCCTTATAGAATAGCCTACACAATGTCCGTGAGTATACATCGGCCCCATCGCCCTCGACGCGTCCACTCCAAACTAACTCGTACCAGGCTGCCCCCAACCTCCTCTCCGGCCACCCCGGCCACCTGTACGTACATCTCACACCCCTAGTCCCAGCCTGCGCGACTCGTCGAGCCCATCCTCTCGCTCACGACGACCGCTGCGCAGAGTCAAACCACCACAACAAGTCTCCAAAATACTGACGCGACACGCCTCGTTCCACCTACCTGCGCCGTGTCCTACCTGTCCCGTTGTCCCGCCGCCTCCCGTCGTGTGCCCTCCTGCCACTCCCGTCACCGACCCCCAAATCATTCCTCCCGACCGTGACCACCACGACTGTGACCTCGACCTCCTGACCCGCCTACACCTCTTCTTGCCCCAACAGCGACGAGGCCCAGACCGCCGCCCTCGCCCAGTTCCGCGCGGAGCTCACCGCCGAGGGCCTCATCCCCGCCGACCTCGAGGCCGCCAAGGTCGCCGTCGGATACGACCGCTACGACGACAAGACCCTCCTCCGCTTCCTCCGCGCCCGCAAGTTTGACATTGCCAAGTCCAAGCTCATGTGGGCCGACAACGAGAAGTGGCGCAAGGAGTTTGGCACCGACGACATTTCCAAGTGAGTCGGACAGGTAGCCTACTGGTCTGGGGGGGTCTCCTGTCGGCAAGCTGCATCTCAGACAGCCGGGCGGACGACACCATGTCAGTGCACCACTGCTCGCCCCGCGCGAGTGCTTCTAGCGTCACGCCCAAGAGCTCTTTCCGGTGGAGGCCCCCACGCACACACACACCCTCTGCCCATTCCGTACCGATCTCGGAGATTGGCACCAGCGGGAGGCTAGCTGCCAGCGCGTAGCACACACTGACTCACAGGAACGGCTTCGACTACCCCGAGGGCCCCCAGGTCGACAACTACTACCCCCAGTTCTACCACAAGACGGACAAGGACGGCCGCCCCGTGTACATTGAGCAGATGGGCAAGCTCGACATTAACGCCCTCTACAAGCTCACCACCCAGGAGCGCCAGCTCAAGCACCTCGTGCACGAGTACGAGCTCTTCCTCGGCAAGCGCCTCCCCGCCTGCTCGGCCGAGACTGGCACTCTTGTCGAGACCTCGTGCACCATTCTCGACCTGCACAACGCCGGCATCTCGACATTCTACAAGGTCAAGGACTATGTCATGGCCGCGTCGGGCATCGGACAGAACCACTACCCCGAGACCATGGGCTTTATGTTTATCATCAACGCGCCGTACCTCTTCTCGACCGTCTGGGGCCTCATCAAGCCCTGGCTCGACCCCGCCACCCAGGCCAAGATCCACATTCTCGGCAAGAGCTACAAGACTGAGCTCCTCAAGTACATTCCCGCCGAGAACCTCCCCGAGAACCTCGGCGGCACCTGCAAGTGCGCCGGCGGCTGCTCGCTCTCCAACGCCGGCCCGTGGAACAAGGTCGCCCAGGCCGCCTAAGCCGGCGACAGCGTCGGCTGCTGCCCGGGCCCATGGCTGCAGCGGCTCGTTAGCTTGCTCTAGTTTCGTTTCAACACAACCATACATGTTCGCCTCCCCGACCCCCGAGTCTTGATTGAATCTTTAGTACTGTACTGCATGTGACGCCGTAGTAATGCGTCGTCCCGGTTGGGTGCAGTAGCCACGTTGCCACCAGGCAGCCACACTGCCGCAGCAGGACCAGCACGCAGTAGCAGCTGAAACGGGGACAACGGAAAAATCGCAGTATGACGACACTGCCCAGCCCTGACCGCTGACGGGCCGGGCGCACGAGTCGGACGAACGTGCTCTGAGCGTGCGGGCGCGGGCGTGCGGTCGTGCGGGCGTGCGGTCGTGCGGAGACGAGCGTGTCAATTGCGATCGGGACGAGGGCGACACAGTGACATGCTGGGGTGGTCCGGGCCGGGGCAAGAAGCATGCAAGCACTGCGGGCGCCACGGCATTGTCTCCTGTCTCGGTCTCGGTCTTGGGCGTGCCGTGGTGCCCTAGTGGCGCTACGCGCCTAGCACGCGTAGCACGCGCAAGTGGTGCCGCTGGCGCCGCTGGCGCTGGTGGTGCTCGTTGGCGCTGGTGGTGCTCGTTGGTGCTTGATGGTGCCGGGTGGGCTGCGCGGCCGGGCCCGCGGTGCGTGGCCATGCCATGCGTGGACGTCGTGGCCTATCTGCCGCATCAGTCGCGGTCGCGGTTGCAGCTGCGGTGCTTGGTTCTGGCTCTGGGGCGTGTCTGGTCCCGCTGTCCCGTTGTGGGCAGAGGTCCCGGAGGTGGAGGTGGAGGTGGCGCCACCTGGTGTGCGGTGGGTGTGCAGCATGTGCAGGTTGCCGAGGCTGGTGCTCCGCTGGCTCCGCTCCGCGTGGTACAGATGCAGCAGATGCGACACGCGATGTAGGGGCTGTGGCTATCTGCCATGTAGGCGGATGCCCATGTCTGTCTGTCAGAAGTGGCTGCTAGACTCGAGAGCAGAGACCGCATAGCGGCCATCAGAGCTCTTGATGGGTCTCCCTCTTTTCGTCCGACCCAGCTGCACGCTATGCAGCGTAGCGGCATCTAGACGGCTATGAATGAATCAGATAGAGAGAGAGAGAGAGGAATACAGCCCCCTGTATGCAATGAGTGGCATGTAACGGCAAAGCTGGGCTTGGTTGTCCACGGTTGACACCGCCCAGCCATGTGAAATGCGGAGACCCCACAGCCATCGGTCGAAACTGCCGGCTTTATCTTAACCCCGACAGCGACTGCCACACTCGCGAAAAAGCGGATGCTGAAATTTCACCGTCCCCAGCGTAGCGGTTTTCGAACCTGCCCTGCCCTGACAGCCCAGCCCAGCCAGGCTGGGTGGAGCCGCTGCAGCAGCAGGGGAGGGACAGCCTCGCCAGCCAGCAGCCAGCCAGTGGTCCCCTGCAGCTGCCTGCCCGCCTGCCTGCATGCTGGCTGCTGGCTGGCTGGCTCGTGCTGCCAGACTCCCTCCCTCCCCCCAGCCAGACGTCTCCCGCCTGCGTCCTGCCTGCCCGCCCTGCTGCTGCCTCTGCTCCTCGCTCTACACTTGGTCACTACCAGTGTTTGTAGGTCGTCTTCCCAACCGTCAACAAAAAACTCGTGCGTATACCAGTGAGCTGTAAGCAGCTAGCGACGACGACGACAAGAACAGTGGTGCTGACGCCGTGCTCCTCGACCCCCCGGTTCTCGATTCCTCGCGCTCTTTGAACATTTTCGTCTCTCTCTCCGTGCCGTGCTCGTGCTCTCGCGATTTTTGGAACTCCCTTCCCCCCTCCTATCGACCTCCTCCCCCCGCTCGCTCGCTCGCACTCTACAGGCCAAGATGAAGGACCTCTCCTCGGTCGAGTCCCTCGTTATCCCCGCCGACGTTACCGTCACCATCAAGGCCCGCAAGGTCACCGTCACCGGTCCCCGCGGTACCCTCGCCAAGAATGTCGGTCACGTCGCGATGGACATCCAGATCGTGAGTGTCAGCGGAACGCAAAATGGTGCCAGATTGGAAGGGTCGGACGCAATGGACGGAGCAGGATGGACGGACGGCGGAGGAAAAATTCTGGCCCGCAGAGGGAAGACGGCGGAAGATTTGCCAGCCCCGGCTGGCAGTCCAGCCGCGAGAGTCGCAATTGCAATGGCGAGCAGGAGGGCGGGCTGTCGCGGCGAAACTCAGCCCAGCCCAGAACCCAGCCCAGCCTCGATCCGACCACTTGGCACCCGGCTCCATCTCCCCGCAGCGCTAACCCCCCAGGTCAAGACTGCCAAGGACAACAAGGTCGTCTTCACCATTTGGCACGGTGGCCGCAAGCACGTTGCTTGCCTCCGCACCATCAAGTCGCTCGTTGAGAACATGATCACCGGTGTCACCAAGGGCTTCCTCTACAAGATGAAGCTCGTCTACGCCCATTTCCCCATCAACGCCATCCCCGCCGACAACGGCGACTCTATCCAGATCCGCAACTTCCTCGGCGAGAAGTTCATCCGCGAGTGCCCCATGCTTGAGGGCGTCAAGGTCTCGCTCTCGGACGTCAAGGACGAGCTCATCCTCCAGGGCAACGACATTGAGAAGGTCTCGCAGTCGGCCGCCTCGATCACCGACAAGTGCCGCGTCAAGAACAAGGATATCCGCAAGTTCCTCGACGGTGTTTACATCTCGGAGCGCACCAACGTTGTCCTTGAGGAGTAGAGACCGGCGCATGGGGCCTGGTAGTTTGGCACATGTACCATCATTCACAGCGCATGAGAGTCTGAGTCTTGACGGATTTAATGGCTGTTACAGAGCAGGTGCAGTTGCAGGTGCATGGCAGCGCGGGTGCAGGTGCAAGAGAGGAGGACTGACGTGTCGCGACCGCTGCTGAGAAGCGTCTCGGAGCACTGCTCTCCGCTTTCCTGGCGGACAAAGGCGGTCTGGCACAGGCATCGCGGGGCCGAAAGCTCGTCGGGCGAGCGCAGGGCCACGGGCGGAGAGGCGTCGGTSKCGGAGAGGCGTCGAGGCGTCGAGGCGTGCTGTCGTGTCGCGAGCATGTTGAGCCTCGAGTGGTGATCGTCCTGGGCATCCGGGGCGTCCGGGGCAGCTCGGGCAATCGCATTCCCGCTGCGCCCGTCCTCCAGTACACAAAAGGCTCGTCCCCGCGAGGCGTGCCGCGTAGCTGCATGCTAGTGCCACGCTCGGTGCGTCGATGGTCATGTACGCTCGGTGCGTGCCCTCGTTGGCTTCCTGTGGCAGAGCCGGCCCGTCGCCCGTACGGGCGGGCGTACGGGCGTACGGGCACGTACGGACGCAGTGGCACCTCCACGTGCAGTCTCCCCCAGTCGATCAGGTCCACGCTTCTCCATCCTCATCCACTTGCAGCTGACTGACCCGGCCACACCCACACCCGCACCCAGGCTGCTGGGAGCGGGACAGGCCACACGGTGGTGCACCTGCACCGCTGTGCCACCTGCTTCTGGGCCTCGCTGGTAGCCTGTGGTGCCCGCCAGCCCGAGTCCCGGCAGTGGTCGTCTCTGCTACTCGTCCGCTCACATGGCGCACGTGTTGACAGGTGCAGGTGAGCGAGTAGGCAAGTGATCTCTAATGCTCAAGTAGTGACTCGCTCCAGGCCCAGGGATCTGGACGCCGGGCGGGTGGCACTGCTCACTGTGCAGGGTGAAGGTGACGGCAGCGCGAACGCAACGTCGGACGGCGAGGGCTGCACCGCCACTCTCCCGCGTAGCATCCCACCACTCGGCGAAACGCTAACCCCACCAAGGGAGCAGCCTGGCCTGCACGTTCGGAGATGGAGATGCAGCTGCCATTGTCGTGCAGGCTGGAACGCAACACGGGGCAAGAGTTGCCTCCTCGCACGTCTCACGCTACCTGCACACACTCTCTCTCGCTTCACCTTGACACTTGACCATGCGCGATTCGTGGACCCCGCCCACCCACCACTCTGCAGGTGGCTGGGACAGTCTGGGGCCGATATATCACTGATGCCTGGTTTCCTCTCCGTTGGTCTCCTTCTCGTACCCATACTGCAGCGCAGGTCACTCAAAGCCGCAAGGCCCAGTCTCTCCTTATCCACAGTCTCTTAACGCGCAAGACCTCACCAGCGACCCGTCTAACAACTACAGAAGACTCACCTCTGACCCCACCGACAAGACCCCGTCTCTCCCATACGCACCACTCACTCGTACTAGCTAACTCGTCGCTCCCAGGACACTCCGCCTCTGACCCAGCCCTCCCCACCACCCTCCTCTCTCTCTAACAAACAAACAGGTCTCACGAATGACATTCCGCAAGCTCGCGGGCTTCCGCCTCCTGCACCCGTCGCCCGCCCTGGACCGCAGCGAGTCCGCCCCCCTGCTGCGCACCATGGGCCCCCTCGGGCGGTGGGGCAGCCCCGCGCACGCGCGCACCGGCTCCTCCTCGTCCAGCAGCAGCACCCTCGCGTCCCTCGACTCCGACTACAGCTACACGAGCAGCAGCGACCCGGACCCGGACGTCGACTATGGCGACAGCGAGGACCTCGTCTCCGAGTCGGACTTTGGCGACTGGGGCTACGCGCCCGGCGACGACCGGTACGGGCCCGGGCACGGGTACCGCAGCCTGGCGCCCGACTCGCCGTCCAGCGCGCACGAGGCGGCGGACGCGCCGGCCGCGGCGGCGTGCGCGCTGTCGGGCCACCAGCTCGTGCCGCTCACGCACCCGCACGACAGCCACGGGATGGGCGCGGTGGCGGCGTGGATGGGCATGCGCAAGTGCCGGCGCTGCGGGCGGAGTGTCAAGGTGTAACGGGAAGCAGGGCGGGGAACTGTCGTCTTCTGTTTCTGCCTCTCTCTCTTCCTCTGCCTATGCCTCTGCCTCTGCCTCTGCCTCGTCTACATCTGACTTCTGGAAGTTGGAGCGAGAAGATTGAGGAAAAAAAATGTGGAGAATAAACACAAAAAAAAACACTGCGGAAATTTCCCCAGAAAGTGAGATGACAGGATAGTACACGCCTTGCGCTGGGCGACATAGACTTCATGGTTGTTGTACATTGTATGCAACGGACAATTGATGCGTCGACTTGCAGTTCAATGTGGCAGCAGGCGAGCGACGGCGAGAGGTCGGCAGTCAGTCGTACGGAGAGGCCGGAATGTAACCTGGCCCAGTTGCTCTCTACCCGAAAGCTCGGCTAACGGTGGCGGGGACGTCGACAACACCCTCTTCGTCTCTGACAAGGTCAAACTAGCCTCCTGCGAGAGACATGCCCCATCTGCGGGCTCCAAGTGGGCGAACGCGCCTGTCCTCCCAGGTGGCACTTTGCCAAAGCTCCCCGTGGCACTGCATGCCATATAGGACCGCATCGCGTGTGGCGTTTGTTCATGCGAGACATCCAGCGGACGTACGTCTCTCATTCCGCTTCTCCGCGTTCCCCTCCGTGCTCGTCCAGAGACCAGAGAAGGGGAGGCTGAGGCGGTCGGGCGACGGTCGCGTCGGAGAGAATATCCGGTCGCGTGGCCAAATGGTACGGCGTCTGACTACGATCCAAGTAATCAGGAGATCGCGGGTTCGATCCCCGTCGTGGCCTGTGCGTAGAGATACGCATAGCTTTTTGGACATGCTGCAGCAGCGGGAGGTGAGAGACGTGTCTGTCGTTGGGGTAGGAAGAGGGGAGGGAGTGGACCGAGGACACGACCTCACAAGCGCCAGTGAGTGCCATGGTGTCCATCACCACCCAGTATCAGCAATGCGTGTCTTCTCCACGCCCACTACTGTTATGGGTGCAGTCAGGGTAGACGGGGAACCTACTGGCTCTGGCACGAGACTGCCTGACCCAGTGAGATATCCTCCATGCCGCGAGATTGCAGAACTGCGCTTGGCGCACAGCGTCGGTCCAATGCCACCTGTGATGACCAAGATCATTCTGCCCCACCCTGCATGCTCCCCGCTGGGCTTACCCATCATGATGCTCTCCAACTGGCCAACTGGCGTCCCTCGATCCCTCATCTCCAGGTGCCACACCTGCCTGCCTGGCTGACGAGAGGGAGGGGGCGAGACAATTTGCTCCCGCTCTCTCTCTCTCTCTCTTGGTCGTTCCAGCGCCTTCCTATCAGGGAGTCAACCTTACGTAACATGACATCGCTCAACCTAAAAAGTTGCCATGCCCCGCGACGTCGGTTGGCTCGCGCTCGCTGCTCTTAACCACCCCGCTCTCGACGACACTTGTTCTCTCTTCCCCATCCCCCTCCTCCCCCCCAACACCTACCAAACAGTGAGTACCACCTCCCCACACCCCAGCCACCCCCCCCACCACCCTCTTCATGATGTTCAATGTAATTTGCGTTTGAGGTCCCTTTACTCGAGGCGACCGCAATGAAACCAAAATTCGCCAAATATGTCTGATCCATCTCCATCTCGTCGTCTCTGTCGTGTGTTGCGAGGACGCATGCTAACGTATCCTCAGTGTCGTCTGAACTCTTCCCCAAGCTCGGGGACGTGGCCAACCAGACTGCCGAGGATGAAGAGGTCCCCATGCAGCAGGTCGAGTCCCTCTGCATGCGCTGCCACGAGCAGGGCATCACCCGTCTCCTCCTCACCACCATCCCGTACTTTAAGGAGATTATCGTCTCGTCCTTCTTCTGCGACCACTGCGGCTTCCGCGACACTGAGATCCAGTCCGCCGGCGAGATTCAGCGTGAGTAGTTGATCCGCTTTTGAACTATCAACTGACCTTCAGCCAAGGGATGCACCTACACCGTCCACATGCTCTCGCGCGAGGACCTCGACCGCCAGGTTGTAAAGTCCAACTGGGCTACCGTCACCATTCCCGAGTTCCAGCTCACCATCCCCCCCGGCCGCGGCCAGCTCACCACTGTCGAGGGTCTCCTCCGCGACACTGTCCGTGACCTCTCGATTGAGCAGCCCGTCCGTCGTGTCATGGACCCTGAGACTGCCGCCAAGATTGACTCGCTCCTCAAGCCCCTCCGCGACATTCTCGACATTGAGGAGGGTGACGAGGACGCTGCTGTTGGCCGTGACGGCGACGAGGCCATCATGACCGAGTCGGTCCGCCACAACGACCGCCCCTTTACCTCGTTCTCGGTTCACCTCGACGACCCCTCTGGCAACTCGTTCCTTGCCTTCAAGGAGAGCCCCTCGGACCCCCAGTGGAACCTCCGTGCCTACAACCGTACCCAAGAGCAGAACGTCAAGCTCGGCCTCGTCGCTCCCCCCGAGGAGGGCGAGGAGGCTGTCGACGAGCAGCACAAGCTCAAGTCTGCTGCCGAGGCCTTTGAGCGCGCAAAGGTCATGCTCCCCGAGGACGGCTCGATCGTCCCCGAGGAGGTCTTCACCTTCCCCTCGACCTGCAACTCGTGTGGCCACGAGCAGGAGACCCTCATGAAGCCCATCAACATTCCCTACTTCAAGGACGTCATCATCATGTCGACCAACTGCTACGCGTGCGGCTACCGTGACGTCGAGGTCAAGTCGGGCGCCAGGATTTCCGAGAAGGGCAAGAAGATCACCCTCAAGGTCGAGGCTGGCGACGAGGACGCTCTCTCGCGTGACCTTCTCAAGTCGGACACTTGCGGTCTCGAGATCCCCGAGATTGAGCTCCACCTCCAGCCCGGCACCCTTGGTGGCCGCTTCACCACTGTCGAGGGCATCCTCAACGAGATCTACGATGAGCTCTCGACCAAGGTCTTCCGCACCGGTGACTCGGCCAACGTCGGTATCGGCCAGGCTGGCCGCGAGGACAAGGAGGAGCGCGGCTTTGCCGAGTTCCTCCAGGGCCTCAAGGACGTCATGGGCGTCAAGCGCGACTTTACCCTCATCCTCGACGACCCCCTCTCCAACTCGTACCTCCAGAACCTCAACGCGCCCGAGCCCGACCCCGACATGGAGATTGTCGAGTACGAGCGTACCCAGGAGCAGAACGACGACCTCGGCATCTCCGACATGGTCCTCGAGGGCTACAACCCCGAGGCCGAGGGCACCGCTCCCAAGGCCGAGAACGCCGCTCCCAAGGCGTGAGGTGTGGAAGTATAAAAGTAGACAATGTTGGCGCCCCGCCGCCGTTATAGTGTAGTACATAGTCCGTAGACGGATGTGCTTGTTGTAACAACAATCTGTGCATCATGCATTCAATCTTGCGCATGCGTTTTACCTGTTGCAGAAGCCCAGCCAGTACACATGGTCGCATGTCGCCTCCATTAACAAACAGTACAAGCAGTAGTAGTAACAAGGCCAGCGTCTAGAGGACGTAGGCGGAGAAGGCGAGGACGCCGGCAGCGATGGCGCCAATAGACGCCGAGGCGACGCCGACGGCAGCGGACGACTTGCCGCCAGCGCTGGCGCCGGCGGACGGCGAGGTGCTGGCGGCGGACGCGCTGCTGCCGGCGGCGCCGGCCGAGGTGCTGCTGCCGCCGGCCGAGGTGCCGTTGCCGCCGGCGCTGCTGCCGCCGGCGGGCATCGAGGCGCACTTTTCCGTCATCTTAGCGGTAAAGTCGTAGGTCGTCATGGCGCCGAGAGTCTTTGCGAGGGTGGCCGAGCACGTCGTGCAGAGCTTGCCGTCGGCGTAGGCCGCCTCGACGGGGGCAATCTCCTCGGGGGTGCCGTTGAGGACGCCCGCGCCCCACGTCAGGTCGAGCTCGGAGCCCTTCTCCTCCTCGATAATCTTGAGCGTCTCCGTGAGGCAGTACGTGCTGCGTGTCAGCTGCGAGCGCGTGCAGTGGACTGCAAAGACTCACTCGCCGTTCTTGGAGCAGAGCGCCTCGCGCGTGGACGGGTAGTCGAGGAGGGCCTTGTTGAGGACGTAGATGATGTTGCCGGGCTTGGCGATCTCGTCCGCGCACGACTTTGCAAAGAGGCTCTGGCCGGCCTGGAGCTCGCTGTCGGTGCAGGGCGTGCCGGTGCAGGCCGACTTTGCCCAGCCGTCAATGGTGCTGACAAAGGCCTGGCCGCCGAGGAGCGCGGGCGCGAGGTCGAGGACACCGAGACACTTGGCGGGGCCGTCGGACATGGTCGCGAGGCTGACAATGGCCTGGCCACAGGTGCTGGGGGGGGGTTAGCCTGCCGGCCGTGGCTGGATGCAAACAACGCGACGGGACACTCACGTGCTGACGCCCTCGAGGTTGACGGACATGCTGGAGGTGAATGAGCGTGGAGTGGGGTAGGAAGAGTTGGCGGGGGTGTCGAGCGAGAAGACGGTGAGGGGGAGAGAAGAAACGGCGGGTGGTGGGCGACGGGTCGATGCACGGGTCGAGTATATATACGGGGTGTGCTGCTGCTACGCGTCGACTACCGTGAGTCTGGTCGTCTGTACCGGGAAGCCGGTTCCCAAGCTGCCCGTCAGTTCACCCAACGCCAAGACGAGCGCAAACTCTCTCCCTCTCTATCTCTCTCCCCCTCCCGCCCAGCGCATGGCTGCTCCCGCGCAGGGACCACAATTACGGCGCTGCTCGCAAGAGCTATTCCAGCCTACACATGCTGTCTTGCACGGCAGGGGCGACGGCACACGGGAAGCAGGCAGGCAGAACATGATACAGCCGTCCGTTGGTCCTGAATTGGGCCGGTGTGGCTTACGGCGCGTGTGCGGGGTGTCAGACAGCCACAACGCGAAGTGAGACATCTGCAGTCGATCACGGATGGGCATGAGCCTGACCATTCTGCAGTCTCCCCTCGCATGCCACGGCGCAACTCTACTCCGTCTGACACTGGCCGCCGCCGCCGCTGACGGTGATTCCCTCGCGATTGCGGACATGCATCAAGGCGGCGTGCAGCAGCAGCACGACCCACGAGCGACGCGCCCTCCTTTGCCATCAACCCGTGGATCATCCGTAGCGTCTGTCCAAACAAGGCATGCGAATTGCCCCCGATCCAGTTACCAAGGCAGATCTGCCTGCGCGGGGCTTCCCCTTCTGACTTGTCCAGTAAAGTGGGCGGAAGTGACAGGCATGCATGCCGGGGTGACAGCAGCAGGCGTGCCTGGCAGACGGGAATGGGAGCAGCTCGCACGCAGCGCAGACAGATATCTGTGAAAGGGGCCGCGTTTCGCTGTCGGCTCTAGCAGCACCAGGCAGCCCGGCCCGCGGGGTGACAGGCCAAGACAGCCGAGGCGGTCGAACGTGTGCGATTGCAACAAGCCTGTACAGGCGGCGGATGCGGGGGAGTAGTAGAGTAGGTGCAGTGGCGATGCGCAGGAGAGGTCCATGCAGCCGGACAATGGCAGGCAGGCCACGGACAGCGACGGAAAGAAGAAGGCCGCCGGCATGGCGGAGCGGGGATCTGCCCCGTAGGTAGGTCATGTGTTCATGTGGCTGGATCCAGAGAGGTCCGTGAGTCCAAAGGAATGCCCTTGGTGCCGGACTGCGGATTGGGCGGTGCATCCAGAGTAAACGAGTCGTGCCAAGACCGAGCAACGAGTCTTGTGCACTAGCGCCATCCTGCTCTCATTCTGCTTCTTCCGCCCTCTCTCTTCGTTATTCACTTGGAGCCGAGCGCCAGAGGAGCTGAGTGAGCCCTTGGCCGCTCTGGTACGAGCTGCCGTTTGCAGGAAGCGCGCTAGACATGGGCGCTGTTGGTACAGCCGTTTTGGACCATGCAAGTGCCAGCGTGGCGGTGTGATGCCAAACGCGCCGCCGTCTCCGCGGTCCGGAGGGGTGTGAGCACGGCGCGCCACGATCTGTGGATGTGACATTGAGGGCCAGAGGTCACTGTGGACTCGGTGACCCAGCCTTGGCTCGAGCCGTTCAGTAGGGCAGGCCAGTGTGGGGCTGGGGGAACTGAACAGCAACGGACAATGGGAAAATGGGAACGACGTTCACGAGGCCACGAGGCGGTCGGTGGCATGTGTAGCCCATCAGTAATCAACTGCAGGTATTGGCCACCAGCACATCCTTTCTCCAGCGGAAAGGACTACGAGTTCTTGTTGAATCGCGGGTTTGAGGAAGACTTGCCACAATCAGAGAGAAGATGGCACCCGGCAACCTCTGCCGACCAATCTCCACAGCCACAAACGGCACACGCTGATACTTGTCGTCCTTCCATATCAAACGGACCCTGTGCACCCACTCCGCCTGCCAGAGGAGACAGCAAGCAACATACTTCAATCCCTCTGGCCGATAAGCCCACCTGAGAATACGCTGACGAGTGTATTCAAAAAATACATCAAAATAGTTACCGGAAAATCGAGAAAAAAATGAGGAAAAATACGATTGGGCCGTGCAAGCGGCGCCGTCGCGGTCGCGCGTCCTGCACGGCCAGTCTCGCCTGATAAAGGTTGTGCAGCTCGCAAGAAAGACTCCAGCACGCCTGAGCCGGTGCGGATGGTGCGAGCACACCCGCCGTTGGTGGCTGCCGTGGCGCCCGCGCACCTCTGTCCAGTAGTCTGCCACACGAGCCAAGCGACCGGCCAAGTCCTCCTCCCAGCCCCGCCACACTGCCCGCGACTGCCCCTGCAGCCATACCGGAGCAGAGAAGACGAAAAAGAGGCTCCAGAGAAAGATAGCAAAAGAGACGCTCGAACGCTCGCTCGCTGCGCGATACATCGTAAGGGAGTCGAACCCCTGCCGCGTCGATGGCAACGACGCATGATACCGTTTCACCAACGATGTATGGATACCAAGTGTCCGGAGGGCCTCCTGGGTCGTGGGCGGCCATATATTGCATCGGGGCGGGCAAGGCTGCGCTGCGCGCTGGCTGCTTGGGGCCTCTGAGGCGCGGCGAGCCGACTGCCCTACACCTCGGGCGGAGCTCTCAGGCCGGGCCCCACACTCACAGCCTCGACCCCGGCTCGCCCAGCAGCAGTCGTATAATCAAGTCCATAGCAAGCACGTACAAATACAAAGTCTCCTCGTCCAGCAACACAAGACCGCCAAGCAGTTAAACCTTGTACACGACGCCGTCCGCCTCCATGATCTCGTTGCGGTCCGCCATTGTCTTGATGGCGGCCTTTGCCTCGTTGGTGCCGAACATGTCCGCGTTCGCGAGCTGCTCGTTGACGCGGGGGAGGAGCTCTGCGAGGTCGATGAATCCGACGTCGGCGGCCTCGGACTCGAAGACGGCCGAGAGGCGCTCGCGGAAGAGGTCGAGACGGGCCGCCGAGACTGTGCTGGGGCCCGAGCTGGCCGACGCCGACGCCGACGCCTCCGCTTCGGCAAGAGCCGCCTCGGCGTCCTCGTCCACATCCATGCCGTCGTCCTCGGGGGTGGCGCGCTCGAGGCGGCGGCCCTTTTCGCGTGCGCGCTCGCGCTGGGACGTCGACGGGCCAGCAGCGGGGGCCGCGGGGGCGGTCTCCTCCTCCTCCTCACTCTCCTCGTCGCTGTCGTCGCTAGCGGCAACACCAGAGTTGTTCAGCTTGCGGCGCTTGCGGCGCTCAGGGCGGACGACCTCCTTGAAGAGCGCAAAGCGGAGCAGCTCCTCGGCGGCCATGGCGTCGCGCTCCGTGACGGTCGTGGCGAGGCGGGTCTTGGCGTGCGCGGTCGCGAGACGGATAAGCGTCTCGAGTGTACGGGCCGTGAGCGGCGAGGTGCGGCGCTGGTTGTTGGCGAGGTCGTCGTTACGCAGCGACGCGTAGACGCTGACAATGTAGTCGGCAGCGCCCTTTGTGAGTGTCGGGTGGATACGCGACTTTGCGTACTGAATGTACTTTTTGACAAACGCAATGGAAAGCACCTCCTTGCGCTTGTTGGTGCCGCGGCCAGACGAGGTGGTGACGCCGCCGTGCAAGAGGGCGTTGAACTTTTCAAACACGGGCGTCTCGGTTGTGCGCGACTCTTCGACGTCGCCGCCGACATCGAGGTGCTGGTCAATGTTCTCGACCGCGGGGGTGCCCTCCTCGACGCCGGGCTGCAGGTAGCGGTGCATGCGCAGGACGTGCTCGGAGATCTGGCGGTCGCGGCGCTCGTCCGAGTCGTCGGTGACGACGAACAGCAAGTCGAAACGCGACAGGAGCGAGTCGGGGAGTGCAATGTTCTTGTGCGGGTCCTTGTGCACGTCGTACTGGCCGTAGATCGGGTTGGCGGCGGCAACGACCGAGCAGCGGGCGTTGAGGGTGGTGTGGATTCCAGCCTTTGCGATCGTGACGGTCTGCTGTTCCATGACTTCGTGGATGGCGACACGGTCGACGTCCGACATTTTGTCAAACTCGTCAATACACACGACACCGCGATCCGCGAGCACCATGGCACCCGCCTCGAGACGGCGTTCTCCAGTGTCCTTGTCGGTGGTGACGGCAGCAGTAAGACCAACACCAGACGAACCACGACCGGTAGTAGCAATCGCAAGCGGCGCAGTGTTGAGGACGAAACGCAGCATCTGCGACTTTGCGGTCGAGGGGTCACCGACCATGAGAATGTTGATGTCTCCACGGATGTGACCGCCGTTCTTGAGGTTCTTCTCCTCACCACCGAGGAGGAGGAGCAGCACGGCCTTTTTGATATAGTCGTAGCCAAAGATTGACGGCGCAAGCGACTGCGAGAGCAGCTCAAAGATGTTGCGCTTCTTGGAGAGCTTGTTAATGTTGCGAATGTCCGTGTCGGTCAGCGGCGCCTGCGCGATGCCGCCGCCCTGCTTGGACGACAGCAGGATGACGTTGTTGGCGATGAGCTGGGTGCTGATGTCAGTTACAGCTGGGTTATGCAAAACTCACTGGAAGCCGCGCGAGCCCTGGCCACCACCGGACGACTTGTACACTCCGACGAGCTGGATGCGGTCTCCCGGCTTGCAGACGTCGACGAGGTCGTCGGCCAGGACAACCTCGACACCGCGCGGGAGCTGACCGGCAGGGGCACGCTCGGGCATCTCCTGGATGTTGACGGTCTGGTGGTCACGGAAGGTGGAGAGGCCGTACTCCATGAGCAGTGGGTGGCCCTCACCGTCGTCCTGGGGGATGACTGTTGTCGAGCCGGTGAGGGCCGACGAGGGGGCGATCATGGTCGCGTCGTGGTACGAACGCGAGTGGAACTTGTTGGTGACCTGGCAGAAGTGGATCGACTTGAGCATCTTTGGGCGGACGAGGGAGCCTGGGGGTGTGAGCTGGAGCGGATGGCTCTGTACCTACAGCGTGTGACAATGCCCTCGAGGGAGACCATCTTGCCGATCTGGTGGGAGCGGAGGGTGCGGGGGTTGCAGTGCTGCTGTCCAAATGAGCCGCGGAGACCGCAGTAGTACTCCTTGTTGAGAATGTTGTGCTTGATGGGGTTGTGGAGAGCCTGGACGAGCTGGAGGAGCGCGGCGTCGAGGGCGGGGAGGAACTCCATGGGGGTCATGAGCAGGCCGTCGGCGTAGGTGCGGTCATAGTCGCGGAGGTCGTCGAGGTTGACAAAGAGACGGACCTCCTCCATGTCGAGCATGCGGCGGATCGCCTCGCGGTAGTTGTAGTTTGCCTGTGTCTGCAGAGTGAGTAAACATCCGTGCGCATGGAGATTGTACTGACCTCATCGTCGAGAAACTCTACAAACTGGCGTGCGCGGTCTCTGAGGAGGTCGTCTCCTGGGATGGGGGAGGGGTCGACTTGTGTTGTCTCCGCCATGATGGATAGTGTTGTTGTTGTTGTTGTTGTTTGGTGGACAGTCGAGAGGAGAGACAACAATGGAAGACGGGGGAGTGGGTGCGGAAGTGGCGCGCGTTCATTTGCGACGCGTTTTCACATCCGACGCGTCGAGGGATCATGGGAAACCCACGTGGAGTATCCCTGAGTCGCGTGGCTAAATGACGTGTAACCTCTGTTGTGATATATCTACTCCCGCGTGTTGTTGGGGTCCCCGCGTTTCCCTCTCGGGCGTTCTGGAGTGTTCTGCGCGTGCTCGCGCTGGCCACCACCCATGGCGTCGTCGCCATCTAATAGAGTCCCGTGTACGTCTCGTCTCTGTTCTCCCACTCACCCCCCTCACTCACCCACCCACCCTCACTCCCACCATGGTGCGTACATCTTCCCCCCGCTCCCACTCACATCCCAGTCTGCCGAGCAGCTCAAGGCCGAGGCCAACAAGGCGTTCGCCGCCAAGGACTACGACAACGCTATCAAGCTCTACTCTGATGCCATCGCCCTCGACGGCAACAACCACGTTCTCTTCTCCAACCGCTCCGCCGCCAAGGCCGGAAAGAAGGACTACAAGGGTGCTCTCGAGGATGCCGACAAGGTGAGTTAGACGATCAAGCCTCAACTGACAACAGACCATTGCCATCAACCCCCAGTTCGTCAAGGGCTACGCCCGCAAGGGTGCCGCGCTGCACGGTCTCCGCGAGTTCCCCGAGGCCGTCATGGCCTACGAGGACGGTCTCCAGGTCGACGGCTCGAGCGACATTCTCAAGCGCGGTCTCGAGGAGGTCCGCCGTGCCATGGACGCCGAGATGGGCCCTGGCGGCGGCCCCGGCATGGACATGGGCCTCGGCCAGATGTTCTCGGACCCCAACCTCATCAGCAAGCTCCAGAACCACCCCAAGACCAAGGAGTGGATGAAGGAGCCCCAGTTTGCTGCCAAGATTGCCGGCCTCCAGGCCAACGGCGGCCAGGTCGACATGCAGTCGCTCTTTGGCGACAAGCGCATGCTCACCGTCCTCGGCGTCCTCATGGGTGTCGACATTGACGCCATGGAGCGCCCCGAGGGATCCAACGAGATGCCCCCCGGTGTGCAGCCCATGGAGCCTACTTTTGCCGAGGAGGCCCCCAAGCGCGCCTCGCCCCCTCCCAAGAAGGAGGCACCCAAGGAGGAGCCCAAGCCCGAGCCCATGGAGGTCGACGACGAGGACGCCAAGGCCAAGGCCGCCGCCAACGAGCTCAAGCTCCAGGGCAACACCGCCTACAAGGCCCGCAAGTTTGAGGAGGCCATTCCTCTCTACGAGAAGGCCTGGGAGACCTACCCCAAGGACGTTGCCTTCCTCACCAACCTTTCGGCCGTCTACTTTGAAAAGGGCGACTATGCCAAGTGCATCGAGGTCGCCGAGAAGGCCGCCGAGGAGGGCCGCGAGCTCCGTGCCGACTACAAGACCATTGCCAAGGCGTACGGCCGTATCGGTTCCGCCTACAGCAAGCAGGGCGACCTTGACAATGCCATCAAGTTTTACTCCAAGTCGCTCACCGAGCACCGCACCCCCGATGTTCTTACCAAGCTCCGCGAGGCCGAGAAGACCAAGGCTGCCAACGACCGCCAGGCGTACATTGACCCCGCCAAGGCCGAGGCTGCCCGCGAGGAGGGCAACGCCGCGTTCAAGGCTGCCGACTATGTCGGTGCTGTCAAGCACTACTCTGAGGCCATTAAGCGTGCCCCCCTCGACCCCCGCGGCTACAACAACCGCTCGGCCGCGTACACCAAGCTCATGGCCCTCCCCGAGGCGCTCAAGGACGCTGAGGAGGCCATCAAGCAGGACCCGACGTTTATCAAGGCGTACATCCGCAAGGCGCTCGTCCAGCAGGGCATGAAGGAGCTCACCTCTGCGCTCGAGACGCTCCAGAAGGCGACCGACAAGGACGTTGACAACAAGAACCAGCGCGAGATTGAGCAGACCATGACCAAGATCATGATGGAGCTCCAGGCGCAGCGCTCGACCGAGACCGACGAGCAGACCTACCAGCGCGCCATGCGCGACCCCGAGGTCGCCGAGATCATGAACGACCCCATCATGCGCCAGATTCTCGCCGACGCGCAGTCCAACCCCAAGGCGCTGCAGGACCACATGAAGAACCCCATGATCAGCCAAAAGATCCAGAAGCTCATCAACTCTGGCATCATCCGCACCAGGTAGAAAAAGGGACCGCCAAGGCGCAAAGCAGTGTTAGTTTAGTAGGAGTTGCATTAGTGTAATGTACGCATCATGTCTGCAGTGGAGGCCAGCCATGGAAGCCGAGCAAGAGTGGGGGAGCAGCAGATGTCCGACGCCGGCGGCGAGGCTGCGCTGCCCACGGAGGCGGCACGGTTTCCGTCGGGGCGCGTTCGAGTGGGGGTACCGCCGGCGAGAGAGCTGCGGAGGGCAGTGCATGTGAGAGAGAGAGGCCTGTGATCCGTGAGGACATGACCGTATRMWTWTKYTYTTKTCAAGCAGWAGAYSGCATACGMGWYTRCAAGGTGRSTSGAGTTCAAACRTGTKYTYTTYCGATCKAGGTAGCTCAGAGCCAGCCCAGCCCACGTCATCGTATTTGGCCGAGGCCGAGAGACGGCCCGGCCGAGATTAATAAAAGCCAAAGATTGTCGTGGTCTGTGGATCCCGCATCCGCTGCTGCTGTCTGCTGCTGCTGACATCTTTCTCTTGCTCTCTCTCTCTCTCATCGACTCCCACAACGACGACTTGCCTTTGCTCGACACCCGAACAGTCCTCGTCCTCGTGCTTGTGCTCGCGCTCACCACGCACCCACCGACCTCACCGTCTTGCACCCTCGTATCTTCCCCGGTGGATCGACAGATAACTGTAATTACGACCACCCACTCTGCTCTGATCGATCACGCCCTCGGTGACGACTAGGCGACGTGTAGCGACCCCTCCCTACTTCTCGACGACCCTCCTACTTAACAAGAGCACGACTCTCGCCCATCTGCCCACTCTCCCACCACCCACCCCTCCCAACACTCTCACACTCTCACAATGGACTACCAGTCGCCCACGCCGCCGCCGCCAAAGCGCGACCCGCGCACCGTCACCCCGCACCGCACGCCCGAGCCCACAAAGTCCGAGACGCGCAAGGCTTGGTGGTCCGCAAAGGGCAAGCACTGGGCGGACAAGGCGCAGCACTGGAGCGACAACATTGGCGGCAAAGTCAACAACATTGCCGAGAAGCGATTCGGCACAGAGGCCTTTTTCCCCGTCACGGGCGACATGCCCAAGGAGATGGACAAGGCCGCGCGCATCCTCAAGATGTTTACCGGTGAGTCAGCACGGCGGTGCCATTGCTCCTTGCAGCGGTGGGCGGTGTGTTGGTGGCGCGCAGTTATCTGGTGGCGTCCGCCACGACACCGACATCGCAGGACTCGCGCCCGCGGAGACCCATTCGACGCACAAACGTGCCGCAAGCACGGCTGCGCATTGCGCTGCACCTGTCCTGAACAAGAAGCGCTGACCATCCAGAGGAAGGCGTCCAGACGACCGAGAAGAAGACCAAACGCAAGGTGCTCCGCAAGATCCCGCCGTCCGTCCTCAAGAATGCAAAGGGTCTCGCCATCTTCACCTCGATGCGCAGCGGCATCGCTCCCTTTGGCGGTGCCGGCGGTTGCGGTGTCGTCGTCGCCCGTCTCGAGGACGGCTGTATGTATCCAGCGCAGCTAGAATACTTGGTCCTCGTTGCTAACTGTCAGCGTGGTCTGCACCGTCGAGCATCACTCCGAACAACGTTTCCGCCGGCGTGGGTAGACACCGCACGCGAATGCTGACCGACAGTTCCTTCTCGGCGTCGACGTCTACGACTGCATTCTCGTCATCAACACGCAAAAGGCGCTCGACTCGTTTGGCACCCACAAGTTTACGCTCGGCACGGAGATTGGCGTCGCTGCGGGCCCGTACGGTGCCGGCGCGGCCGTCGAGGCGGGTCTCAAGGACCACTCGCCCGTATTCTCGTATGTAAAGTCGCGCGGCCTGTACGCTGGCGTCGAGGTCGTCGGTCAGGTGTTTGTGGAGCGGTTCGACGAGAACGGCCTCATGTACCACTGGCCGGGCATCAAGGCGAGGGATATTGTGAGTCCTTGGGTGAAGCTAAAGCTAACCTGCAGCTCACCGGCAAAGTGCCCGTGCCTCGCGAGGCAGCCCAACTCATCAAGACGCTCGAGGACGCCGAGAGCGGCCGCGCGCAGCAGCGTACGCTGAACGGCCAGCTCGACACCGAGCTGGACCCCCACGGTAACCCGATCCTGCACGCGGCCGGCGAGCTCGAGCTCGAGGAGGGCGAAGTGCTCAAGCTGCCCCCTCCGCCCAGTGCGACGGACGGCACAGAGGGATTCGACGATCCCGAGACGGAGGAGGTTATCCGTCGCTCGGGCCTCAACCCCCCTTCGCTCCCGCCACGCCGGCAGGTGGCCGTCACGTCGGGCGGGATCCCGCGCGAGTTTGCCGGCGCCGCCGGCGCGGCGGCCGCGTCGCCGTCGCTGCCG
>PQXP01000494.1:0-17847 GCA_002973495.1 Apiotrichum akiyoshidainum
GGGGGCGAGAGTGGAGCAGCAGCCAAGGCAGAAAGGGATCCGGAGGTACAGGAGGAAATGGAATTCCGTGGCTTGGAGAAAACTGCTGCCAGGCAGTCACCCCTGAGGGAGTTTGACGGAGTTGAGAGAACATTGACCGAAAACTGGGACACACACATACACACACACACACACAGAGGGAAAATTAAGCTCTGCCCAAATGCACGATATAATCAAGGAGAGACCCACCCAGCAGCTTACTTTAAAGTGGCCCCCCCCCTTTCGGGCACACACACACACACGCACCTAAATCAGTCGTGGGTCAGCCTGCCTGCCCTCATTACGCCCTGTCCCTGGATTCACTCCTTGCACCCTGAGATCACATCGGAACAGTGGCGCCAAGGCATCAGCCCCGAGAAAAAAAAAATCACACCACTGGTGATGCTGGTGCTGCTGTTGACCGGTCCGAACAAGGGCACGGTGCCCACAGAGCCTCGGGGGTTCGTACGTGGGCAGGAAATGAGCCGCCGTTATCCGACAGTTTCTCTCGTCTTGTGCCTCTACCGCCGGTTAGCCCACAGCCCACAGCCCACAGAGAGTACTGTCCACGGTACGGCCGGCCGTTAGAATGATCACCTTGTTGCCAGTACGCCCGTCTATGCCCCGTGGAAAGAGTCCACCCGAGAGTGTAGCCAACAATTCACCGACCAGTCACCGTGCTCGCGTTCTACTGCCTGTCCTCCCCTCCCCTCTCCCCTCCTCCTCCTCCCCCTCCTCTCATCTATCACTGCTCCTCGCTGACGGATATCTTCTTAAAAGAACAACGATCGTCCAGATCAAAGTCAACCCCCCATCCATATCAGTGTCCTCCAACACCACCACTTCACCACCACCACCACATCTCAACTCCTTCCTCTACCGGCGACCACTCGAGATCACTTTAGATCCGAATAACTCCCACCACCACCCCTCCCCCCAAACCGCCACCACCCGAACCCGACTCCACTCCCGGCCTGGACGTCACCACCCGCACCGCTAGTAGCTTTTTAGACGCACTCCCACTCCACAACCCCCGGTGTTGATCCCGAGTCTACTCCACCTCGCCGCTCCCCATCATCACCACCAGCATCATCAAAACCTTTTTAGACTCTCTGCATCAGCGAGCCTGAAAACCGATCAACCCCACCTTGTCCCCCACACTCTACGCTATATATCCACTAGCCAAGAGTTGCTCAACCCACCCCAGCAACACTCTTACCAAAAAAACGACGACTAGCGTGAGTATTACTTGTCCCATTGTCTTTGGTGGTCGAGGCACGGTGCGGTGCGGAGCATGATGGATGGTAGAGAGAGATGAGGCGGTGGGGGTCGGGTAGAGCGCACGGATCGCCCTTGCGGGGGAATCGGCGACTGTCACGGCACAAGGCGCGGCAGCCGGTGCGACGACGAGTAACAGGATCGCGTGCACACGCACACGTTTCTTGTTACACGGCGCGCGCGGGGCTGTTTGCTTCTTGCGCTGTCACTTGCCCCCTTTGTCCTTTGTGGGGGGGAGGGAGGGTGATTGTCCTTCCTTTGACTATCCATCGGGGGAGGCGGGCATAAGGCTGCCATGGCCGGCCGCCAATGCCGCACAAGACAGACGCCATGCGCCATGCACACGCCCACTGTTTGGAGAGCCAGGAAACGACCAAGAGACCCAAGGAGAGAGACAAGGGGGTGGCGTCCGTGAAAACGGCGACAGCGCGCGCGAGCCAGAGGGGAGAGTGTAATTTCCCACGAACCGCGAGGCCTGTGCTGGTCTGTGCTGTCACGGCCAAAACGCACCTTTTTTTGTTCCTTGTTCTCGTGGTGGTGGTCATGGTCATGGTCGTGTCTGAGATTGAGCGTGCCATGTCTTGGTGGTGGTCTTGCATCGCCGGTCGCGTGTCAGCCAGCAAACGAGTGTGGGGTGCAAGCTCCCTGCTCCGAGAAACGGCCCGGACGCGTGTCCGAGGAAGATTTTTCATCGGTTTCTTTTGTGATTTTTTTTTTTTATCTATTTTTTTCGCATTCTGCAGTAGCCGTAGTAGCCGTCAGCACCATGCAACATCGTTGCTCTCGTTGTGCTCTGGGCCGGCGGTGCCGGTTACGGTTACTTGACCCTTTTGCAGCTGAGTGAGCTCGGCAGCAGAGTCCTGGCCGGGCGGGATCCTGGGAGAGCAAGAGTGGCTGAGCAAGGAATTGGGCGGGCTGCACGACACGTCTGCGGTGAGTCAGTGCGTTTATCGGTGGTGTGATTCGTCCGATGCCGAGGCCGGTGCACGCGCAGTGCACATGCGTGTTCGGTGGTATTCCAGCGCGAAAGAAGCAAGGCGGCAAGGCGGCAAGGGCTGCGGGCTGACAGCTGCAGGAGCGACTGGGCTCAGTTTTTTTTTTTTTCTTTCTTGAGGTCAGGGTGAGTGGCTCTCTGATCCGGGCTGGTCGGTGGTGTGTGGGTGGTTGAGCGCTGCAATGTTCTGGGCCTAGAGCCAGAGAACGAGGAACTGGGACGGAAGAGAGGGATGATCGCGGCGGAGGTGAGAGAGGCATCAAGGCAGAGGCGGCAAGTAGAGTTAGGGCTTGGGAGGAGAGACAAGAGGGCCAGTCAATATCCGCTGGCTGGCTGGCTGGCTGACCTGGCTGGCTGGCTGGCTGCCTTACCTTACCTGTGGATGGTGTGCCGCCACCCCCTCTCTCCGTCCGCCTCTTCCCGGCCGCGGCATGGATAGCTGTTATGTAATCCCCCCTTTTAGTGTTTTGGCTGGGCGGCGCTGTGGTTTGCTGGTCAGTCAGAGTCTGTCAGCTGTTGCTGCTCCTCACCGCTCCTGCCGTCGTTGTCGTCGTCGTCGCCGTGGCCGCCGCTCACTCACTCACCCACTCTGTCTGTCATCACCCACTCTCATCCACTCACCACCATATCTATACTATACTCCGACTGTCATTTACTACTACTACTACTACTACTACCACTACCCCTCCCTTATCGCCTCCCCCCTCTCTCCCTTCCCTCCCCCCCCCCCCCCTTGTCTCCCTTCCCCCCCACTCTTTTCCCACCTTTTCCCCCCCCCCCCCCCCCCAAACCCATCCCCCCTTTCCCTTTTACCCACCTAAATGTGTATAAAGGAAAAAGGCCCGGGGCGGTGGGGGGGGGDGGGWGGGGRGTGGGGGGGGGGGGGGGGGGGGGGGGGCTGCAGTGGCAAGGGGCTGATATGGAGTTGCCGCGGTGCCGAGCCGCCGAGAAGACGGATTACATCTTTTGCCACGCTCCGTGCTGAGGCTGCTGGACGTGGTGAAGCACTACCCCCTGCGTCTCCTGTTCTGCCCGACTTCAATTCGACTAGCGAACGGTTATTTATTTATTCTCTCCTTGGGTTGCCTTTTCGTGTGTCTGTCGCTCAGAGGACACGGAAACCATATTGCATAATAGTCAGTCTCCTCTGACAGCCGCTGATTGCGGATACAGCTGCTGGGTGGGCTAGACATTGGAGCGTCATCTGTCCCTGCAGGTACACCCTGCGCTACTGCGTTCCCACAGAACGTGGACAGTGTGGACTGCGACAATGCTAAGGTACTAAGTAGTACATGAATATCCTTTACACAACTGCGTGGCCAGCAGTGCCTGTCGATGCCATGGATAGGAGGAATCGCGACTGGTCCCCGCGGCTGGCAGGAGGGCCAGCGATACAGTCAATCTGATGTATTGACACTCACCCATCAGACGCACCTTTAATATCATGCGCCACGGAGCCACGGGTGCGTTGATGGAATTATCCAAGCTCATGTGGCGAGGCGTACTGCGCCAGGTCCCTGGCATGTGCACGCGTGCATGTCTGCCTATTTCACCGACCAGCGCAGAGAATCGGAACACACCTTACACACCCTGGTGCACGGCACCGGTCCTACCAGGGGGGAGGGGTGCCGAGCTGCCACCACTCTGCCACACATGGCGCCCGAAGGGGACGACCCACTTTTCTGCTCGCTCGTTCGGCCGGTTGGGACGGACTGCGACCTCCTCGACCGTTGCAACGTGGCTGGGAAGGTAAAACAGCAGTAGGAGCTCGAGGTCGTGCTGCTCGGCACTGTCAGCTCATTCTCACTCTGGGGCTCGGTCCACTGGACATAGGAGTTGGACAGGATGCAGTCAGTCAGCGGCGTTCTGGACCCCACTCGTCATACCGCGTGGCTCTTGCCCCTTCCCGAGTCTTCTCCAGAAAGGCACACTGACTGCGCTTGAGGAGACGAGGGGGCGGTTGGGGATTCTAAGAAAATGGTCGCAACGACCCCGCGAGTGATTTACCGAGTGGCCGAGAAAGGTGTCAGTCAGTGGGGCATGGACGGAGGCTGGTGATGGCGTTCCAGTTGGCGTTGGCGTGTGCTGGCAACCTGCCGCACTGCCGGGGTCCATGCGCAGGCGGAAACTTCAGGAGGCAAGCCTCACATGTACGACGAGCAGAGCAGGGAGTGACTCGAGGTAGAATGTTTGTGGGGTCGGTGTGTGAGCATGAGAGGATGCCAAGTGGTGTGCGTGCACAGGCCAAAGAGCCACTCTGAACCACCCCCAACAGGTTCCCCGCCGCCGCACCTACATCCATCCCCACGCCCCTGTATCCCCCCCAGTTGCCATGTTTTCCGGATGGGCCCCTGTGCCTTGAATGGGAAGCACGCAACAAAGGTCTGCACAAGCTCACGGGAGATGGGAGAGAGAGTACGAGTATCAGAGACAGACAGAGACAAACCTCGAGACCAGCCAGGGGTCCCAGTTCCCCCACTCCCCCACCCGTGAGGGTCCTCGGCAACCTGGGAGCGCCATGAATCCGGCAGGGGGTGAGGCCTTTTCGACCCCACACCGACGCGCATCGTGTTTAGCAGACCGGCGGGCAATSTWGWTSYSYAGTCAAGWGTCAAGAGGTCTGGCAGGCAGGCGGTGCTGAGCTCTGGGCGTGGCCCACCAAGCTGCAAGCTGGAAGCAAGATGTTGTGGCCAGAGCTAGACTAGCCTGGCGGCTGTTCCTGAGCGATCTCTCTTCCCGCGCAGAATCGCATGGAACTGGCGTCGTGGCCTATCCCAGTTGTCTCTTCCTGGCTTGCTGGCAAGTCTCCGTCTCGAGTTCTTACTTTCGAGGTCCGCTGCATCATTTGTCCATGCCAAGAGAGACTGACGACAAAGGGGCAGCCATGCATCCCGCTGTCGGCACGGAGACGGAGAGTTGCAGGTAACCATTGGCCAACGAATGTGGGGCCCTTGGTGCCGGCGGAAGTGAGCGCTCGATGCAGTTGTGCCAGTGGTTGTTGCTATTGACATTCCCCCGGTGTCTCTCAACATTGGTAACACTTGCGGTGAGAGCCTTTTTGGCTTTCTTCCGAGATCACAATGCCAGTGCACGCCAGCCACGCTCTCCGCCCCTACCCTACAAGGCGCGCGGCACAGGCGCGGCAGCAGCGGGCCACGCCGACTGCCTGGGAGGCAAGCAGGTTGTTTCTGGGTGCGATGCCGGTGGTTGGTACGACGCTTTCGTCATGCCTCATGAGGTGGTGATGGGCGCATGCACGACGTCCACAGGGCTCTGCCGTGATCCGGCGATTGAACAAGTCCACCCCCGCAGACAGCCAATATTCCATGGTCACGGGTTCCGTCTGTCCCAGTGAACCTTGTCCTCGACGGGTGGTCCGATCGCGTCGGTGCAACAACCGGTTCGGGGTTTCCAGCTCTCAAACTCAGCCGACCAGGAGCGAATTACGATTCCATGGTGGGTCACCGGCACGGTAGACGTCGCAATCACAGCTGTTCATGAGCTGGGACGACGGACAAAGTAGCCGCCATGACAACTGTCTTGCCTCCAATGGCGGTGCCTCTAGCTGCAATGCAGTGCGGTTTCCTCGCAGGCAGGCCCCTCGAGCCCTCTGCCCCGCGGCCCCTGGCTTTCTGGCCGGGTCGTATTCTTATTCTTGTTCCAGAGTTCCAGAGAAGCTCGCGCCGACCCCTGTTCCGCACTCCGGGATCCGTCCGCCCTGCCCCTCTCAGCGGCTCTCCATCGTGTGCAGCTGGTAACAGCACATACGAAGCACAGATAAACGCATTACAGCAGCCACCGGGATGGAGCTTGGAGCAGCATGCCGCTCTCCAGCATGCGTGTACTCCAGACGATTGGGCCCTATCGGTCCACCCCGCAGCTTGCCTGTGCGAGGCACCAGCCACCTTTCGCCCAGCGGCCACCAACCCACAGCATCGACAGTATCGAACAGAGTATTCCAGACAATCAGTCCCGGCGAGCAGAGATGGGTCGAATCGGCAAGGGCGGCAGCTCTCTCCGCCCTGGATCCTCATGCACAAGGACTCGAGCCCTTTCATGTCTGCGATACCTACATGTCGTGCGATGCCTGCTGACAGCCGACCCTTACCCCAGACTGCGGCGGCAAGCCGTCGTCTGCGCCTCAGGTGCAGCTATCCTACCAAAGCCCTTTGGCATGCCACCGACCTGGATCTGTTCTGCCTGTTCTGCCTGTTCTCCAGGTGCACCACATGCTCATGTGGTTTGGTGGTTGGCGTGCGGTGCGCCGGCGCTCGAGCATCGACGACAGCCGCCGAATCATCCGGGACAGTGGTACCTGTGTGGGCTAGGCGCTTGGCCCGTCACATTCGCCGCATATCGTATATCAGCTACTGCACCGAGGCGCGGCTTGCCGATGGCTAGATCATCTGGCGGCCATGGACGCGAACGGACAATCACGGACGAAGACGAGTTTGTTCGTTCCATTGCGCAAGCAGTCTTGTGCCACCTGGGCGCCCGTGACGGATGCTTCCTCTTTGTGGCCTGGGTGATCGATATTCATTCACCGGGCTGTCTGTAGCGAGGTCTGTGCATCGAGCTCGCCATCTGGTCTATTAACCTTTGAGCAGCAGACAACGCGCGGGCCCCTGGTCACAGGCCATCACCACCACATGCAAAATGGGTCCTCGTTGACGGTCACCCCCGTCCGTCTCGGTCATTTGGGGTGTGCCTTGCGGTTTTCAAACTCTCCACTACGTGTCACAACGCAACGGACGCGGGCAATTGTTGAACTGGCCGCACATACCGCGCGACAAAAAAAGAGCATGTTTGGGATCCATGGAAGGAGAAGAAGAGAGAGAGAGAGGGAAAAAAAAAAACAGGCCGCAATAATGTGGCTGACGAACGCCTCCCCCGGTCCCTGGCGCAGGAGGAAAATAAAGGAATGGATTGAGTGAGTGAGTGAGTGAGTGAGTGAGTGAGCGATTGACTGATTGAGTGAGTGCAACTCACTTTGTGAGTCGAGCTGAGTTGAGTGAAATGTATGAGTAATGGTCCGCGTTGGCGAGCGTGCTGGGTCTCGAGGCATGCAGCACGAGGCAGTCAAGGAGACGCACGGAGGGATGCCGAATCCATCAAGGCACTTTAGTACGGCACACGGGGGCGTCAGACGAGGCGTCAGGCTGTCAGGCGTGCAGGAAATAGAGATTACTTAGGTCACCGCCGTCGAGGGGTTTGCGCAAGCCTCTAGGCCTGCGTTAATGGCGCTGGCGGTGGTGGTGGAGTTGGCGGTGGTGGTGGTGGTGGTGGAGTTGGCGGCGTTGGTGGTGCTCGTGATGTTGCCGGTGGTGGCCGTTGGCTTGTGCCGCCGTGTCGTGCCGTGGTGGTGGTGGTGGCCAGTGGTGGCATTGCTGGGATGTGCGGTGAACAGGGACTGGCTGTCCCGGGAGAGGCGTTGGCTTGATCCCTGTAGGCTTGTTCATGGGATCATGGGAGGAATGTAAAGGGGACAATGATAGGAGGGACGTGAGGGCCACCATGACATGAGCATAGGGTGCGGTGAGATCGGTCAAGGACGAGTCTGTCAAGGGCTGCTAGGGAGGGAGAATGAGCAGGGGATGATGGCGCGGGGGGTCTGCAGGAAAGCGACGGAGGGAGAGACAGCCACGAAATAAGGAACGGAAAGGATGCCACCTGGCGAGAGCTGATCCCATCCGGCACATCCCAATCCCACCCACCCCGCCCATCCACCCCTCCATTCCGTCCCATCCCATCCCATCCCCCCCCCCCYCYCTCTCTCTCTGTGCCCTCTCAACTTTGACAATTAAGAAATCGAGTAATCAATCAATCAACACTCGCATCCGAGCTACTGCTACTGCTTCTGTTACCGCCGCTGCCGCCGCTGCCGCTGCCACTCTGCGCCGCTTGATGCAAAACAAGACCCGATCTTGCTCGTTTTGTCAGCACCCCACTATCCAATACCAGTAGTATACCAGTACTACCACCGCCTACTACTACCATCACATCACCACATCCATCAGTAGAAAGACAAAGCAACAAACCGACCCAGCGAGCCAGGCAAAGCAGCAGGTGCCAACCAGCCAACCGCGACAAGATCCGGCGTAAAAGGCTAATCTAGTTTCCAGCGCTAGACCCATCCCATCCCCATTCTCGACTAGTCGGTCGTCGATCTCTGGTTTGTTGTTCCACCATATCCACCACCCATTGTGACTAGGACCAGCACGGAGACCAAGCTACTACTAGCATCATCCACAGCGCTATCTCTCCGTGTGCTCTTCGCCCCCCCCCCCCCCCCCCCCCCGCAGCGGCCACAATGGCCTCGGATACTCCCCCCTCGGCACTCGCATCAGGCTCACGCGCACGCACAACACACCGCGTAAGCTACGGCGCAACAACCCAGGTCAGCATCCCCGCAGTCCAGGTAGACAGCCCCCGCGGATCAACAGACGACGAAGACGCAGCAACAGTCACAAACGGCGGGTTCCGCTACGCCTCAGACCCCCTCTCAAACGGCGTCAACGGAGACGACAATGACGACGACTCTGATGACTGCATGGACGACATGGTAGACGAGGCACTCCAGAATGGTACGCTCATCCGTTTTGTTATCTTTTCGGCAAAGGTACTCACTCACCCCCAAAGTCTCGTGGGTCTGGATGTCCCGCCTCTATATGCTCGTTCCCGTCCTCACCGCCCTCTTCTTTGCGTCCATGGTCGCCCTCATCACCTGGGGATGGTGAGTGCTCTGCTGCTGTTGTGGCCACCCACATCTCGCAGCCTGTGGCCTTCCGCCTGGCCAGGATGTGGTGCAGCACACACCGATCGCTCTCCCACACTAACACGCAGGCCGCCAAACAAAGACGAGCGCGACGAGGGCCAGGTCTACCCGCACCCGTTCTTCTGGAAGGCGTTCCTCGTCGGCATATTCGCGTCGTTTACCGTTCAGTCGCTCCGCGTGCCCATGTTTGTCGCCACCTCGTGGCTGTCCCTCTCGAACCCGATAACGGTCGTCTTGTCGACAGTCCTGCACGCGATTGGCCATGAGGCGATACGCTTGCTCTCTGTCCCCCTCGTGATCCCCTCCCCGACATCCGGCTTCCACAGCTCGTACTGGCTCGGCCTCGGCTGGGGCCTCGCAGAGACAGCGTGGGGTATCGTGCAGGGCTGGGAGCAGCTCGCCCTCTACGAGGATGTCGTCAAGCTTCCCCCGCATCTGTCCGCCTGGAGCGATGCGGGTGAGAGCGGCCTCACCACCGTGCCGGAGGAGTCGGAGCTGCTCGCCGACCTCGACGACGAAGAGGGCCGCCTCGAGGACGAGGCCGAGCTCGAGCTCCGCGTCCAGGTCCTCGAGCGCATGCGCGCGCGTCATGGTGAGTTGATGTTTTTTCGATGGAAACTGACAATCTCAGAGCTTGAGGAGGTCATGGGCCTACCCTTCCCTGTAAGTTTAATGGAGCGTCACGCTGCCAGCCTTCATATTCCGCGCGTTCCTCCTCACGAGCGCTAGGGCTAACCCTTCAGCTCATTCCCTTCCCGCTGCACATTCTCTGGCGCATCGACACGCTCCTGCTCAACCTCGGCCTCACGCTTATTCTGTCCGCGTACTGGCTCGACCCCGAGCCGATCTACAGGCACGATCACGACAAGACTCTCGTCGGAGCGCTTGGCCACGCGTCGCGCGACCCGGGAGACTGGCCGCCGACGGCCCCCAACCCAGAGCCGAGCCCGTACCTCCCGCTTGCCTGGGCGCTGGTCGCCTTCCTGCATGTCATCCTCGCGCTGGTGTGGAAGGTCGTCGGCCGTGTCGGTGTCGGTGCCGTTACCTGGGGCGTGAGTTTCCGCCCGACTTGCGGTGCACCGCTGACAACAGGGACTCATTGTCGCGCTCGGCAGCGTTTTTGCAGGCCTCGGTGCTTGGGGCGGACTCGTGTAGCATGTATGTATGGAGAGTTGGCGATCCGTAGGGCGTATCTATGTATAGAGGCTTGTGACATTGGCAAGGACCTGGGGGAGACATTGTGCTCACGTGATGAGTGCCACACTGACTGGCTGGTGAAAAAGTCCGTCGCACCCGATTTCTCGCCCTCTGTTGGCTGTCCCCTCTCGCGCCGGTTCATCGTCGTCTCCGAGCCTTTTTCTTCACCCCTCATCCATCTCTTTTCCACTTTTCTCCGCAATGTCTCTGCCCGCCTTTGCGCCTCTGGCACGCGCGACTTTGGCGTCGTCCTCCCGCGTCGGGCTTGACTTTACCCGCCCCGCAGCCGTTGCGGCTGGCCGTTTCGTCTCGACCTCGGCCGCCCTCGCTGCCGCCGCCCCGCTGTCGAGCAACTTGAGCTCCAGCGCCGCCGCCCCCGCTACTCCTCTCCCCACCATCCGCTGGAACCCCCACCCCGTCGACCCCTTTGTCGGCAAGCGCGGCATTGCCGAGCGCGCCCCGACCCACACCCTCACCGTGTTCAGCAGCCGCAACAATGTCATGTTGACATTTACCGACCAGGTCGGCCCCCTCTTCCCGACCATCTCGGCCGGCACCGACAAGGTCTTCCGCAAGAGCAACCGCTCCACGTACGAGGCCGCCCACCAGGCGTCGCTCAAGATGATCGCCAAGATCATGGACAGCTACCGCGCGTTCAACGCCCAGGGCAACAAGTTTTACCTCCGTGTCGCGTACAAGGGCCTCGACGGCCAGGGACGCGATGCCGTCCACTCTGCGCTCGCCGGTCCCGAGGGAGAGGAGATCCGCAACCTCATCGCCCGCGTCGAGGACCGCACACCCATCAAGATCGGAGGTACCCGCGCGAGGAAGCCTCGTCGCCTTTAATGTAGAAATAGGTGAGTCTTAGTGCTGCGAGCAGCAACAGCATTCAAAGGGTTCGAGCTGACGGCAGGTTGTGCATTTGGTTGTGCATGCAAGCATTATTCATGAGCCCGCCGGCGCCGGTCCGCCACGACGCCGCGACCGCAGCCGTGTACCGAGAGAATACTGACCCTCCCCCCTCTACCTCTTCACACTCTCCCCCTCCCTAAGGCCCGCAGCACGCTGCGGGCCGGCACTTTCGAAGCCCCTCTGTCTGCCTTCCTCCAGGCAGTGGGGTCAAAAAGGAGCCAACAAAAAGCCCGCCCGCGATCCAGCACAAGATGCTGGGCCGGGTCCTCTTTTATTACTTGCCCAGCTGCTTTACAGCGGTCGAGTTATGCTTAGAGGAGACATCCTGTTCTGTTGTAGACTTGCTTTTTTCTTGATGCACACCACATGTCTGTTCTTCCTAGCTACAAGCTGCTCGCGGCTCGACATGGTGCTCAGCCGACAGCGTGGACAGATGTCGACACCTGTACATGGGAGGCCGCGGCCGCCTTGGGCGTAATTCCAACAGACAGAACGAGCGGTGAGACACATTGCAGTTGGGAGGTGCATCTCGAGTTCGCCAGTTGAGAGGTTGGCCTAGGCGTTGCCCGAGCTCAGCGGTACCTGTGGTCTCGGCAAGCCTGGGGGCCTTGCTCTCCAACTTGCCCTCTGCAAGGAACACCGTCTGACTTGGGCACGTTCACTGCTCAGCACAAACCCCGCTGACCAAGTGCAACTGAACTTTCAGTAAGCCTCGCAATGAGAAAGAACGGGTGGCAGAGTGTGACGCTGCAACGCATGAGATGAACACCCGCCATACTGTGGTCGACGAGGGAGGAGCGGCACTGGGCCGTCTTCGACGCGGCCCTGATTGTACAGACCAGCGAGCAAGGTCGAGTTCATAACATAACATGATGGCCAATGCCGAGGACTGAGATGCCAAGTCTGTGCCTTCTGCAACCCTCATCCCCGTGCCGTTGACGGCGGGGCGGCGATCGACCGCGTCCGCGGGGGCGGCAGACCGTCATGTATACAATCGAGGGCAAAGTAAGGATTAGGACCCCAAGTCTCGCCTGTAGTGTTAACCCTCGTATCAGCCAACTCTCGGTACGTACCACATAGTAAACAAGGCGGCGCCGTGTCTTGCACGCGGATCGTGACGAGATGTTGCTCGTCCAGGGACCAGTTTGCCACGCTTTGAAGTCGGTCCCGAATGCGCTTCTCCCTTTCATGATCGCCCTTGAAGAGCAACTCTATGCCACTGTGTTGATACTTGAAGGAGCGCATTTGCACTTCCAACTCGCGGGGGGCTACTCTGCCAGGGTTGATGCTGTCGTGAAAGACACGCGTAGAGTGCCAGTTGTCCATGAAACAAAGTGGCCCAACCACCTCGCAACCAGTGACCAGGTGGCAAGTGAGGCTTTTGATGACTTTGCACCTCATAGTCCGCAGCTGGCCCAAACTGGAGGATCCACGTACACACATCTCGACACTGTCGAAAAGCAAGGCGTCGTCAAACTCGGGCCAAGCTTCATAACCGTACGCATACTCGGGCTCTGCTGGATCCTCCAGGAAGACTTGGGTAGCGTTGGGAAAGAGGGGCTGATTAGGCAAGGTAACCTCCCACAGCTCACGCACACCACAAGGAGAATCGAAAGAGCCGCAGTCCTCTTCGTGGCGTAGCAACTGAGTTTGTAAGTGGAAGTATTTGACGTTCCGGGCCAGCTGCCGTCCACGTTTCGTCAAGGGCGATTCTCCGCTGGATCGAGCCAGTTGCAACGCTTCCGACCTCGCCTCGCCGGTGAGAGCAGCAAACTTGGGTCGGAGTAATGTTGAAATTAAGGCTTTGAGTTGGGTCGTGTTCACTTTCAAGTACTCATCCAAGCGGTGACAGGCCAAGCGTGAGAATGATGATGAGACGAATAGTAGATTGTACAAGGCCTTGCGGTCGTAAAGCGGATCGAGTTGGTTCACAATGTGTTGCCAGAGCTCGGTGGGCAGAGAGGGGCTGGTCATTGGGAACGCGATGCCAAGGTGGGTTGGGAGGAATGGAGAGAGTTGATTTATGTATATATATGTTGAGGGGAATGAAGAGTCGAGTCGAGAGAGAGTTGTCAATGCTGAGAGACATGAAATACTTTATATAGCAGAGAGGGGGAACAGAGTTGCATTCTGTGGGTTCTGTGGAGGCACATGAAAGCGATGAAACTGACCCCCTTTCTCGTTTTGTGAAAGTGGCAGTCACATGGGGTCGCCCATGTTTTCACGTTCTAGGAATGTGGCACCCCAAGGTAAGTGATAACCAGCAAGATGCGGGAACTGCACCTGTCAGCATTGGCGATCACAGTGGATTACAATGGCCTAGTGTGAATGACATGGTTCTCTGTTGTACGATGCGTTTCACCCGTTTCTTCACAACAGAACCTGGTTCAGCGAATGTTGGTCTCGGAGGGTTCCTCATACAGGGGCGACAAGGAGCTGAATCTGAACGTTTTCGGTGCTGATCAGGCCAATGCTGGAGGACAGTCGAGTTGAGAGAATGAGAAGTCACTGGTGGGTATAAATGCAGGCAGGTCAGAGTCTTTGTCAATGCCAACCTCATCCAACCTTGCTCCGACGCCCATCATGTGGTTCTTACCTTCCCTGGTCCTCATTTCAACTTACTGTGAGCTCACTCCACCTTTGACATGATCATTCTGACTGTATAGGGGCGTGTCTCGCTGTTGCTGTCCCCCTGGAGCCAACACTGTCCCCTCGGGCCTACACTGTACCCAAAGGATGTAAGGTCACCCACTGCTGTGAAGTTGGTTTCATGCCCGACCCATGTTGTGGGATGTTCACAGACGCTTATATTGTGGCGTGTCCTTCTCATACCGTAACGGTGCAAGGAAGTGACCTCAACCCCATTTCCAGAACTCGGTTGTCCTCAACAGTGTCAAAGTCATCCTCACCTTCAATCTCACACAGAACGCCCACATCATCAATTTCATCGACACCAAAGTCGTTGTCGACTCGTGCTTCAACTACAACTCAGCTGTCCAAGTCTACCACAACCTCCGCCAAGTCAACAAAGACAACAACCAGTACCAAATCAACTTCGGCATCGACTACTACAACTGCGACGTCCAGCCAAGTGGCTCAACCTTCCCAGCTACCTTTCTGGAAACCCGGTTCAAATGACCTGCCTTTGGTTAGTGATGTTATACAAAAGGGCGGTACTTGTTTCGCTCTTTCACCAATCAAACGGTTCTTACAACTTTACTCCGCCACCCAGCTTAAGAACATGTTTTCTGAGATTAGGGATCAAAGCGGCTTGACAACGGCGGTAGACGTTACCTTCCTGCACGGCAACTTCCCTTCCCAGACTGTGACATACAGTGAGGGAACTGGCCGGGGCACATCAACAAATAAACAACACGGCCCATGGTGGATTGGTGCGGCAGAATATGCCTTTGCCGACGACCTGACGAATTCTCCAAATGACGGTGGTTACGCAAACGAGGTACGTCCAAAAACAGAGGCGCTAATCCGGTGCATACGTTCTTGCTAACCCAGAACATAGGCTCTTCGAGCACTTGTGCCGCAAGTTGCCACTGTCTGGTCAGCGCAGGCCGACGATGGCGACTTGGCATCAATTTTCAGGACTTGCAAGAAGAAGATTGTTCTCCTCACGACGCTCAACGAATCCGCGTTCCACATCACCGGGCTGGAGCACCCGCACACCTACTACGTCAGTGACTTCAAGGAGGGTACAAATGCGTAAGTTGCTGAACGCCGAAACGTCGCGTGCTCACCAAAAAGCTGGTTGAAACTGAAGGACGCCTGGAATAATGACGCTCACATGATTCATTGGCCTCAGCTGAAGCAGATTGGTGCATGGATAGACTTTGAAGGGAGCCTTCCTTCGCCATCATCCAGCAGTTCATCCAGCAGGTCCAGCTCCTCGACATCGTCCAAATGGTCCAGCTCGTGGAGCTCCAAGAGCTCTTCCACCTCGTCAACCACCTCCACCAGGTCCGCGAGCTCTTCCACCTCGTCAACCACTTCCACCCGGTCCAGGACCACTTCTGCATCTCCTTCACCCACCAAGACTGGCAAAAACCCAAAGGACGGTCAAGCGGTCGACAAAGTCGTTAAAGCCATCACCAGCGCCCTAGCGACTGGAACACCCGTAGCGGCTGCTGTTGCCGCTGGGCAAGCAGCAGCTGTTGGTTTTACAGGGCTGCCATGGCTGCTTGCTCTGCTGGTCATCAGGACCGCCCGGGAGATTACTGACAATAACGGTAGCTCGAAGGACCTCATCGACGGGTTGAGTAGCCTCAAAGGCCGCCTCAACTCCAACCAAGGCGCTTTGCCGAGTGGTACCATGTCTGTGTCGGTCGGTGGCCATGTCATCCCGATTCAGTTGGACTTGCCTACCAGCAGCGCCCAGGGTTTATTCTCATCGGCTATTACGATAACTTCGGCCAAGACGACCTTGGGAAAATCACAGGTCGCCACATCTACGCGAACTCTCCGTACTTCAAAGGGTACAGCGTCTCTTCCCGCGTCCACTGCCAGGAGCGCGACTCTCCGAAGCCAAAAGAGCACCCGAACGTCCACTGGCAGCACCAGCGCTCACTCGACGAGCTCCGCTACCAAAAGGACATCCAGTGCTAGCTTATCCTCGGGATCGAAGGCGAATGGTGGGCACCCTTCCCAGACCACGACGGTATCCGGTGGTAACTGGACTTCTACAAGATCGGCCCCGTCTCACCAAGGTACCATTTCCAGAGTGTCCAGCTCCAAGTATCATGGTTCTACGACTCCCTTGGTTAGCGCGACCATAACCAGCAGTTCGAAACCTAGGAAAGAGTCCATATCCGAGACTCGAAAAGTCCCGACGCTTTGGGGCAAGTCGGCAACCGTGAATCCACTGGGGAAATTCCTAAAACCAGCCCCCTCGAGGTTGGTCACAGGCCCCGGTTTGTCATCTAAGAAGACCGAAGATCCCCCCAAATCTGGACACAGGAAGGAGCAAACGTTTCTATGATAACTGATGCTGCCGCAGGAGAGCCCGTGCGCTACAGCCGACATTCATCGCTCCTCAATTCGACGTCGTTGGCGATGATAGGCAGTGACCACAGCCTTTCTAGTTCCGATTCATCGCTCAGCCGCAGGTCATCTTCGAGTTGCACCTCGCCTGCCCGTCGCCGTGCGAAGCCGCGTAAGTGATTGGCTACTGTTCAGAACGCAGTGTTTCAATTTAACAACAGACAAGAAACCCCATTACATGCTAGCGAGACCCGCCGAAATTAGAGGTGGTAAGTGCTCGGTCACTGTGTCACACAAATATACCCTACTTCAGGCTGGCCTGATGATTAAGAAAAAAGAAAAAGGAGGTGCATGAGCCGAGAAACTAACAAATGCAAACATGTCACGGATTGCAGAGTTCGGACTTGCCAGACATGGACGCACAGCACTAATGCCTTCCCCTAATGTAATCCCATACGAATGCTGTTGAAGGTATTGTAGCTTTAAAAAAGGAAGAGACCACAAAATCATGGCCTGTAGAGCCTACAGATATCTGTGAAGAGCATAGTATTGAACAATACGGGACGAGGTGTCTCCTTGGCGGCCAGAGGTGTACCGACAGGCTGCTGCTTTCTTTCCCCGCCGAGCACCCTCCTCTGTTTCTCCCATAGGAAGCCATGCGTCCTTGACGCTTGTGTATCTTCGAGACCCATGTTTTCTCTGCACCCTCTATGCGTCTCTTAGCCTGAGCATGCTGCTCGTATTGCGTCTCGACAGGAGCAAGGCGCAAGAATCGCTGCCACAAAGTGTATGAACGGTGAACGGGAGCAAAACCACGTGGCCAGTCAGGCGGGTGCCACATCGGAAGTATTGTCAATCGCCGCCTGCGCGATTGGCTGGGCCCCTTCTCCACCCAGGCTGGGCGGGCAGCCCAGGCAGGCTGCGTGCGGGTCGCTGCTCGCTGCCGTCCAGTCGGTGCTCGCCATCACCCGCCCCAAGTGCTCGACAGCAACAGCAGCTAGGACATACCCCAACCCCACTCACTCCCCCACAATGTCGTTCCGCCCCGCGCTCCGCGCCACTCGCTCCGTCCGCGGCTTCTCGACCTCGGCGCCCCGCCGCGGCGGCCACGGCCACGCCCAGTCGTCGGCTGCTGACACTGAGGAGAGTGCGTATCTTCCCCACCCACCGACCACCCGCCTTGGACTCCACTCCCACTCGACTCCCTCTCCCTCACCCGGTGGACGCTATACGACGGCAACGAGGGCGCGCGATGGAGAAGGAGAGGAAGAGAGGATAGGACCGCGCGAAGGACATGGAGATGGGGAGACCCGCCGGAGACGGAGAGGAACGGGGCAAGGAAGGCGGACGAGGATGGAGGGAAGACAACGTCGGACGCGCGCATCGCGGGTGTGGTGATCACGAGCGTCAACCGCCTGCGGGGGACGTCGCCGTGCGCGCGGCGCGCCCGAAGCTGCGCGCGTCTAGATGCGGGACGGAGTGCCCCGGACCGTGTTGTGATGTTGTCGTCCGCGGTCCTCGGCGCCCTTTCCCTCCGGCTTGTCACTGTCTTCCCTCCTCCATCCCCTACTCCGACCCGCTCTCCTCATCACGTCGCTCTCCAATGCCTCCGTCCTCTTCGCCCATTCTCCCCCGCCGCCTACTCCGCCCTCGGCCTCCTCGCGTCTCCACTTCCCCCCCC